>JALPQI010031411.1:0-62107 GCA_025490895.1 Thaumatotibia leucotreta
TTCAATGTTAGTACTTAATAATAATAACTAAGAAATCATAGTGTCTTTTTAAAAATACAGCCTACGTACACATAGCTATGGCAGTTACTTTCGTAATAATATTTTCCTAATATTAGGATTATTTCAAAAATATTTTTTAGTAATATCTCTAGAAAGTTAACAAAACATAATGAATCGATCAAATTCATGATCTGGTCCCGCCATTATAACGGTTGCAGCTTTTGAGTACATACCTAGTTGGCAATTCATGTTAGTCTGAAAGATCTATGATAACATTATAAAGATGAAAAAAAAAAGAATTACAAACACACTATTAAATAATAAAACTATACAATTTATTATTATATATTTTTTCCTAAACGCTATTAGCTAAGTAAAATGTTCACTTATTCCTTCGTTATACGCGAGCAATATTCCCGAAAAACCTCCAACCAATTCAAGTACTAAGTGAACACGCAGCGTATTGCATCAAAGGCATCACGAATGCTAATCGGATTCCTAAATGAAAGCGCGGGCAGCGTTTAGTTCGCATTCTGAACGCTCAAGTACGAGCTTTAGAATGCATACACGGAGCATTGGGTCTATTCGACCCGTTCACTACATTTGAAGCATTTTGTAGGCTACGAGGACTGTAGGTTTAGAGAGTGAGCGGGCGGACGGTTTTGAGGCGTAAAATATTGAACTTATATTATATGCCTTATGTTTCCTGAGTCACTAATACCCTCGCACATACTGGATTTATAAGTAATTCTGAGCAATTTTTAGTACAGGAGCAACGCCAAATTTGTGAAAAAGTTTTTTTGTTCCATACAGAATGTTAAGATCACGTAACCAACATGTGTAACAAAGTATTTTTTTTTCGCGACTTTGGGGTAGCTCCCGTACTAAAAGTGGCTCAGTATGACTTGTGCATACGATACGATGCGCCAGGTTATTAGTAACTCAGTAAACACCGTATATGACTATACAATAATTTCCTGGAAATGTATTACTGATTCCTAAATAAAATCGCAGGCAGCACAACGTTTACTAGCTGCAGAACATATACGCAGAGCATTGGGCCTATTTGACCCGTTTACTACATTTGGGCCATTTTGTAGGCATCTAAATTTATAGAGTGAGCGGGAAATTTTTAGAGATGAAATTTAGGATTCGCATATGCATCCGTTCCATTTCTATACCTACATAAGACGTAAAAATGTATATAAGTACATAAGACGTAAAAATGGAACGAATCACTTTTGCCTGTTTTAAATATAGGTATAGTGTGCATAAAGAGTTTTAAAAATATAATGTGCATTACCGTGGGACTAGGTTGATTTGTGTAATTTTTTTTTATTTATTTTAAATACAGTTAAATACCTACTCAGATATTATATAGAAAAACAATTAATATATATATATATATATATATATATATAATGAATATCAAACTTTTAAAAACATAACATTAATTTAAATAAAAAAAAAACAGAAACGCTTGACTAAGTATCACGGCAATAGTTGCGCGTTTATTCGTATAAAACGTGCTTTTCATTAGGTACTAACGAAATTTTCGCATTAAACGTTAGTGTAGAGTTTATTTAATACCCAATACTTTGTTCTCGTAACTCAGACTGGCATGCCACGTGCGAACTTTGCAACTGCAGTTAGTGTTGACTTTCAAACCGCGGTCTGTGTCCGTCCTGTTCTATTGGATCAGTCCTATTCTATGGAATCAGTCCATTTGGGTTTCATATTCGGAGCTTCATTTATCTTCGTTTGAGTATATAAAGGGTTTAAGTCTAATACGTATATATACATATGCATGTCGTGTTTTGATAGTTTATACTTTGCTTTTTTTGTATTCCATTGTCTCGCATTGTATTATTGACTATCACGATTTAAAAATGATTAAAAAACTAAAAGTGGCGCAAGATACGATACTCGATACGCATTTTCTCTATACGTATACGAATACAAATTTTAGTAATGTATTTACAGCGTCGAGCACTAGCTGGTACTTTTACTTTACTCCTACATTACCACGTTCAACCCATTGTGATTTGTGTTACACCGTAGTGTACCTATATTTACTTGTAGCAAGTATATTAAAGTTAAATATAAATAAATAAATATCTTGGGACATCTTACACAAATCGGTCTAGTCCCACGGTAAGCTCATTTAAGGCTTGTGTACCAGGCGACGATATATATAATATATAGAAACATATATAGGTATACTTAAATACATAGACAGCCATGATCAAGGAACAAATATTTGTGATAAATAAATGCACAAATAATGCCGGGATTCGAACCCGGAACCTCCAGCTTCGTAGGCAGGGTCACTACCAACTAGGCTACGGAGGCTGACAAATATTTTCAAGGAATAGCATTTTTGATTGCATATCGTCCAACATGCTTTGATCTGTGGATGCACAAAGTTCCCTCTACAACATTTTCGAGCTCACAACCGCCTTCGCTTACCGCCGTCGCTTACCGCCACCGCTTATCGCTGCCGCTCACGCTCGTGATCCGCGATGCCCGCGGCCCGGCGTAGGCGGCGGCTACATCGATCGCGAACCCTGACATTAAATGAAAGACAACCCTCTACGGGTGAGGGACGCTCAATCCCATTGTGTGCTCTGCCTTTTTTAACTTCATGACCTGAAATTATGAGTAATTAGCAATTTGTATGCAAATTTATACGGCCATTGAAGTTAGTGCTCATTAATTTTCAGCGAAAAGGAAAATTATGTGAAAAATCTGTTTCAAATTAGACCAGATAAAATGCAAAGCTCTATAGAGAGACTGCTGAAAAGTAATAGGAATAAAATTAATGGAATTGTGCCCATCGGATATTTAAAGAGTTCCGTAGATTGTAAAAAAAATTGTACTAATAGTGAAATACCTACATTAAAAATAAAACTTACTGTTACTCGATGCAGTACATAAGTTCTAATGCATATTTTCAGATAGATTATATATGTAAATATTCTCACACACAAAACATAGTAAAGTATAATATAACATTTAGGTATAATGTGTCCCGATAATATAATTTTCGGATATCATTAAAGGTTAGAGTTGACACATTTTCGTGAGTGGTATATACTTAATTATTATTGCGTCCCAACTTTATCAGAGCGTATAAAAAAAGTCCTCCCGTTCGAAGTCGATTGTAGCCACATAGTATAAAATTGTATTCGGTCAATGAAGAACAACTATTACACACAGTGTAATTTTGGGAGCAGTAAAAATAACGGGCATGCCTGCCGAATAAAGCGCTATCCTATAGCAACCCTAGCTCGAAATATAGGTCACGCATACAAGCGCAGTAACCCACACGCGTGCAGTTAGGCAGGGCGGGGCTACGCAGTCTGGGCACGTCACTATCTGGCACATTTACGAATCCCACACAGACTATTGCACGTAATAGCGGCTACGCTATATTTAACTTAGCAGCTTAATGCTACGCCAACGTAGGGTTGTGCGTAGCGTTTTATAGGTTTGCATTCATGGTTTATGGGGCTCTGCGAAGTGAATCTGTATGGAGTGGACGTTTCATTCATTCAAATACGTAGGTCAGGATATTATATTTTAAGTGATGTACTGCGCAACTAGACTAGTTTTGAAGTGTAATTAACTGTATGTCGCTGTAGCCCTATTTGTACCTATCTGCTTCAGTGATGAATGGGTAAATCTCAAAAAGAAATGTTACGTTAGTTTTCTTCTAACTAAGTAAAGAAAGGATTTTCTTCAACCTGCGTTCGACGTTTTTAGCGAGAATAATGGTTAGTCTATGAAATATTGTAGGTGTGCGTTTCTCTTCTTTTTTTTTCGTAAGTTAATGCAATGTTAACCTTGAGTTTTTGAGTTCGCGCTATTACTTCTGTTTGATGTGATAAGCTGAAGTTTCTTATATCTCAATAAAGTTAGACATTGATGGTGTTTGGTTAATTTTATTCAACGATATAGTAACAATGTGATGAAATATGGTGAACAGTGCAATAATAATTCCAATATCAATTAGCCGCCTGGAGCTATTTCAGCTTAGTCTACTACGATTAATAATTATGTACTTAATTTAGTACAAAACATTTAGTAAAAGCACACAAATAAGTAGTCCTTTCTATTTGAGGACTTTTACACTCAAATACAAGCGTGTGACTTATGTGACGCGTGAGTTTACTTTACCGGAAAAATATACATATCGATTTTTAGGTACCCATGTGCATTTGCTGTAAGTAGAAAGCCTTCAGAGTAGCCGAGAGGAGTGATAAAAGGTAAACATTACACTTATAATGAGCCACATATTCACTCTATGTCTATGTACCTACAATGTATGTATAGTTTGTACTAAAGCTACATAAAATCTATGTCAACGCATCAATAAATTAGGCTTCCCTGTGTGTGCTAACAAGCACACAGACCGCTATAAATACGTGATTCTGCGGTAGCGAGTCGGTCCTGTGTTTACCAAGAGTTACCGGCGCGGCGTGACTGACGTGGGCTAAAGATCTTCCCACACTGGCAGCAACTCTACTCACACTTTCGATGAGTACTTAACTGGTTGATTCACCTAATGGTCATTAATGGACAACGCGGCGTGAGTGGGCAATGCAATTTTATTGTGCAAATGCAAAACCCTTAACTAAATCGACTTCATAATCATTACCTTACTTTCCATTTCTTTCGCTTGCACCAATATGCAAGTAAGTGTTGTATTATAACAAAAACCGGCCAAGAGCATGTCGGGCCATGCTCAGTGTAGGGTTCTGTAGTCATTCAAAAACGGCTGGGCCGATTATGTTCTAAATAGTTTTATTTTAAAGTCACTACTCATGATTTTTTGGACCTACGAATCAAAAGTTAGAGGGGGGGACACAATTATTTTTTCTTCTGCAGCGATCATCTCCAAAAATATTCTTAACCAATATATATAACTTCACCAATTGGGGAAGTGGGGAAAAATAGAAAAAAAAAAATTTTTCTTTTTTTTATTGTACCACTTTGTTGGCATGATTAATATGTAGGTATACCTGTACCAAATTACAGATTTCTAGTATTAACGGCCACTGAGCTATGCTACGGACAGACGAATAGACGGACATAACGAATCTATAAGGGTTCCGTTTTTGCCATTTTGGCTACGGAACCCTAAAAACGATAATATATTTCTTCAGGCGTCCAGATGGCCAACCACGAACTTCGATGTTCTTAAATTACAAGCATTTTTCTCTGACACTCCATCAAAGGCACCATCGGCGTGACAGAGACATCATCATCACCTTATTTCAGTCCACTGCTGAGCGTCGCTATAATTACTCAACCTCGTATCTGTAACACTTTGATTGATGGAGAAAGCACCCGTATACGAAACGAAATAAAGATGATATTCCAATGAACTGATTGCTGTAGATCCGAGGTTACGAAAGTATAGCGACGAGAGGCTTCTTTTGTAGGTAACTCCCCCAAAGACTGCCACAATGACCGGTCCTGCGCCACCCGCATCCAGCGGACTCCCGCGACCTTCACCAGGTCATCGGTCCATCTTGTGGGGGGCCTACCCACGCTACGCCTTCCGGTACGTGGCCGCCACTCAAGAACCTTCCCGCCCCAACGGCCATCGGTTCTACGCGCAATGTGCCCCGCCCCCTGCCACTTCAGTTTAGCGGTTCGGAGAGCTATTTCGGTTACTTTGGTTCTGCTGCGGATGGTCTCATTTTTAATCCGATCACGCAGAGAGACTCCTAGCATAGCCCTCTCCATTGCCCTTTGGGTGACTTTGAGCCTTCTTATGAGACCCATTGTAAGCGGCCACGTTTCAGTACCGTATGTCATCACTGGCAACACACACTGATTAAAGACTTTCGTCTTCAAACACTGCGGAATATTGGACGAAAATATGTGTCGTAGCTTCCCGAATGCTGCCCAACCGAGTCGGATTCGACGATTGACCTCTTTCTCGAAGTTGGACCTACCTAACTGAATAGTTTGCCCTAGGTATATATATTCGTCTACAACTTCGAGTGTAAAGTCTCCGATTATTACGGGAGTTGGTGCTACATGGGAATTCGACATGATTTTCGTCTTATCCATGTTCATCCTAAGACCAACTCGCTCGGAGGCTTTACTGAGGTCAACGAGCATAGTACTTAAGTCCTCCAAGGTCTCAGCCAAGACTACTATATCGTCAGCGAATCGAAGGTGAGTGAGGTACTCGCCGTTTATGTTGATACCCAGCCTTCTCCAGTCCAGAGACAGATGCGTGACATAGATACACGCACATAGTACATAATATATATTGTATATACTGTATATTGGATAGTGACATAGATGTTCGAAATTTACGGTTTTGGAAGTTTGCGGTAGGATCAGCTCGGTAAAGGACACTGTTTATGCCGTTTACCCTGTAATAACCGTTGGTGTAGTAAATGTGGTGTACCTTTTGCAAAATGGGCGAACGTTTGTTTGAAAGAGTGATTGTATTTGTTTTTTAACTGGCGGCCGCTGTAACCTATTTGATGGTGATCCTGTCTCAGGTTCGATTTTCAGTTAGTTACAATTTATTGTTATGTAATGGTTGTATCTATTTACACTTGCAACTTCTTAGAGGACATGTCGAGCAATTATCGACTTAAATTACGGAAGTAGCTCGTTTCGCTAAACATTTAACCCTTTATAGGACACCGGTCTGAAAAACGACCACCCTATAGCACTATTTGTATTTTTTTCTTGCACAGAATTTTTCATACTACAAGTATGTATAGTGGCTGGAACGTAGGATTTTTTTATGTCTTGCACTTTAAAGGGTTAAATAATGTTTGAGTCTTACGTTAGTTATAGTTCTAATGTCTTTTAGGCATTTAGAAATGAACAATGACAGTGGAATAGTAATCGCGGTGAGCTGTCGGAGAATTTTCCTTGGAATTAGGCGTTTGTCAAATTGCTCTCTTCAATTAGAAATAAATACTCGGTGCTTTTACTGTTATTAGTTATTGTCGTTTAGTACCTACGCATAACACAAGCCTGTATTGAGCTTACAAAAGGTGACCTGCTTACCGTAATATTTATATTTTCTTCTATAAAATGTTTATATCCATTTATTATGTTTTATATGTTCTATACAATTATAGAACAAAACAATTATGATTCGAAATATTATGTACCATTTTTTTCGTGAGGAAATGTGTTACGCATACCACCCGGGCGCGGGGGACGGACCCGGGTGGTTATGTAGGACTCCCAGGGCTAATGAGGCCCTGGTCTATCCACTAAAACCCCACGGTCTGCCGCCAAGACGCTTTAAGGCGAGGTCACGGGTACGCCTGAGCACACTTTCGCGACAAAAAAAATAAAAGAAAAATTATGTACAGTCGAGTGCATTAATATATAGACACATTTGTAAGGGATCAGTATGGAGAAGTGTATATATATTAATGCCCTTGACTGTACCTCCCGAAAATATTTCTGATCCAAAGATGATGTTCATTTAAGTTAAGTTATTTAAGAAACACTATATTGCAGGTAGAATTTTCCCAATAACCCTTACTTTTCACACATACTAGTAGTTAAGTTTTCCTTAGCTCCTGCTTCAAGTCTCGGCAACTTGACGTAAAAGCGTAGCGTATTGCGAGTTTGAAAATGTGAATATTTTACGGAATGTATATCATTATATAAAATGTGAACACGGAATATATATCATTAGGCTACGACACGAGCAGTACGTGGAGTGGCAGGTAAATTGTGTTTTAAATATAAACTAGTTTAGAGTTTAAGCTTTCAGTATATTGTAGGGGGGAAAAATAAACATTTCAATATTTTTGTTAATATATTGATAATAAAGTGATATAATATAATATTTAAAAATGTAATATTGGGAATAAAACTCAATTATTAACTTTTCTTATTAATAGGGTTAAAAGGGTTGCTAACTTGCCAGTAGTTTTAATTTATGTTACCAACCGTGACCTCACTAATGGCTCCAATGGAAGACCAGTGCTGGGCTGTGCTTCAGCTCAGCAATAAGCTGAATTGGAGACCATTTTGTGGCACTTAGTTTTTTACTTACATTTATGTTTATTTAGTCTTAATATCTATGTTGTGCCACAAATAAATGTTTTTTTCTTTTTTTTCTAATTCGCGATCTAAAGTAGTCCCTATATTAAGATTCGTCGTTCATTATCATCAAGTTACCTAGTAATTTGACATAACTTCGGTAGGTCAAAATAATATGAAAATAGCTATAGTGCCGTATTTGACCCGCAGACCACTAACCCCGTTAAGTATTCGAATCGTCGAAATGAAGTTTTTAATATTTTATGCGATACAATCCGTTCTAGATAGTTTTATATTCCAGGTATTTTTTAACGCAACAAACGTATTTTTTTAATTAATTACATTCACTCGATTATTTAAGTTCATTCTGGATGCTTACATTTACCTACCATAAACAATGTAAGCTTATGTACCCACTCGCCCCAATCACCATTCATTAGTACTTGGCCGGCACACTATTTCAAATAAAAATTGTCTTATTATTGACACTATTTAAATACTGTCAATATTGTCACTATTAAAATTGTGTCATTATGGTCACTATTAAAATTGTATCATTAGTTACACAATTCAATTTGATTCGAACTCGTTTATTGAAATTCGTTCCGTGTGCTTACTTTAACCGCAAAAATGTAAGCTTATGTTATGTACCCACTCGCCCCAATCACCAACAAAGCTCGCCCTTAGTTACAATATTGACATAGGTCAACAGGTAATCGATAGCACGCGCCAGGTGCAGCGTAAAGTGCAAACGTCCCTATTTATAGCTGCCCGGGATGCGCTCGAAATGGGATGTCGAGTGAAATTACCTAGTGACCTTAAGGTTGTGTTGTGTGGCAATTGTCATAATAAATTGATAATTTCAAAAGTCCATGATAGAGTATGGACAATGTCAAGAATGAAGTGATGGAAATTCTAGTAGTTTAAAAATCCCCTGTATTCATGTTGGTACAAGCTCAGCAGACTATTTCAAATTAAAATTGTGCTATTATGGACACTATTACAATTGTGTCATTATAGGCACTGTCAAGATTGTGTCATTATAGTCACTATTAAAATGGTATCATTAGTTACACAATTCAATTTGATTCGGACTCGTTTATAGAAATTCATTCCGTATGCTTACTTTTACAGTAAAAATGTAAGCTTATGTACCCACTCGCCCCAATCACCAACAAAGCTCGCCCTCAGTTACAATATTGACATAGGTCAACAGGCAATCGATAGCACGCGCCAGGTGCAGCGTAAAGTGCAAAGGTCCCTATTTATAGCTGCCCGGGATGCGCTCGAAATGGGATGTAGAGTGAAATGACCTAGTGACCTTAAGGCTGTGTGGGTTTCATAATTAATTGAAAAATTATTCCATACTTCTGTGAACAATGTCAAGAATTAAGAGATAGAAATCTAGTTAATTTAATAAAAAAAAATTAAATAAATTAAAAAAAAGTAGTTAATCCTAAAAATGATTGTCATTGTCAACCAATATTCAATAATAGATATCAAGTAGCCACATTTGTATTTTAATTTGCAATTATTACTTATTATTAAGTAATTAAATAACACAAGTACGAGTAAGTAATTACCTACCTTAAATTCTGCATGCCACAAGATATATGACGCCAGTTTTATGACGACTACTCAAATATTATATTAATTTGTGATCACCTGATCACTACCAGTAACGTTCAGAGTAGCAGATTAAGACCCTTAGGGTATATATATATATATATATATATATATATATTTATTTAATTTAATCGTTTTAGAAGTAAATGTTCTACGTAGCTACAGTAGTACCAAATAGATAGGTTGGAAAGTACCTATTAAAAAAACTTATTTTCTGAAACTTTCATAAATCTCTTAGGGAATCTATTCTTTGTTTTAAAACTTCACGGGCAATGGGAATGCACATATTTTGTCACCTTGTATATCAACTTTCGCTGGTTGCGTACTTTTTTGAAAACATTCTTATATCGCTCTAAGTTCGTTTCTCTCAAACGTTTTGTGCGGCCTTTGTTGTATTAGATATCATTACTGGGGACAAACTAAATCTAACTTTTTCTAAACCAAAAGGATACAAACTAGGTCTTTATACTAAGTTGAAAACTTTTAAAACTTGGCTGGCATTCTGTTTTTTACTACCAGCGGAAATTTAAAAATGCAACATGAATCTGGTTACGGGCATCAAAGCGAATTTTAAAGGAAAAGGTCAGAGTGCACATCTGACAGCCCATTTGCAAAACCCAGCTCGCTTGAGCTACCTGTCTCTTTCTATTAGGTCCCGGGAAAACCTAGATTCAGAGCTAAAGCTTCCGTGTTGCATGCAGAAATAAATATAAGCTTTATTACATCGTTTTAAGACTGAACTTGGCCGATAGGTTGTTGCTTTGTGGGATGTGTACTGAACTTGTTGCGTTCTCGTCATCATATTGAAAACGAATCAATAAAGCGTACATAACGTAATATGCATCAAACGTTACGTTTGACTTTCAGGTTTCTTTGCAGTTTCATTTCGTATTGGTCCAAAAAAGGGTAAGGGTCGATTGTTAAAAAAAATACATAGTTATGTCCTTAGCCACAGAGAATTTGTCGCCTTTCTTCACTTTTTTTTTTTTTTTTTATACCACGTCGGTGGCAAACAAGCATACGGCCCGTCTGATGGAAAGCAGTCACCGTAGCCTATGGGCGCCTGCAACCTCAGGGTGTCACATGCGCGTTGCCGACCCAATAAAAATAACGTTGGCACAACAAAGTGGCTCCACTCCACCTGATCGTAAGTGAAAAGTAGAACCCAAATCGCGGCGGCAACGAACAGGAGACAATCAGTAACCTGTTAGTTGCCACCGCCTTGCTGGCCCGCTAGATGCTGGTAAATACACCGGCTGACCCCGAAACACGGCAAACACGAAGGTAAGTCATTTCACGGGCGTTTACACCGAATGTACGGTGGTAGCCAACCAGGCTAAAAGTTGTTACACAAAATTTAACTTCGCAACACAAAAAATATGACATATTTGAAATCGATCCGCAAGGTAGGCAATATAACAAAGAGATAATCAGTTCAAATGTGTACTTTAATTTTTATTTTAAGAAACAGTCATTTTACTTTTTAACTAAGGGCACAGCACAGCGGATGCCATCTCGCTCTTATCTAGAGCAGAGCCCAACTGGGGAAGTACCTCCGCCTTACAGAAAACCGCAGCCAAATAACACTATCCCCTACACATAGTGTTGTGTTCCTGCTGGTGAGTAAGGTAGCCAGGCTCAACGAGGGTGCGGAGTGCTGCCGACGGGGGGACCTACGGAACTGACAATACTGGCTTCGGCCTGTGTTGGCGCGGCATGCAGGTGCGGCTATCAGGGAGACCCGGTGAACGCTGGCTGCCCGTAGGTCAGTAGGGTTCCCGAACCCAGGAACCACGTAATCTCCGCCCTGGGAGGCTGAACCGCCAACCTGCGCAAAATCCCTGGAGTAGTGGCCGTGCCGGAGGAGGAGACCGGAGTGGACCCGGCCGCTGCCACAGGGGGGGACCGGGGGCCCTTCCGTACGCCGTGCCTGCAGACCGCACTACCTGCGCTGTCCCCTGCCAGATTTGTTCCGTTTGTTTGTCCCTTGAGTCGTCGGCACTCCGAACCCTTCTTAGGATTAAGTACACCCACTATAATGGCGCGAAAACAGAAAAAGTTTGGACTATCAGCGGCATCTCCATCCACACAAGTGGACTACTGCAACATCAGGGGTATCCACTCTAACCTAAACGCAGTCCACTGCCACCTGGAAACTGCACAGCCGACCATACTTTTCCTCACGGAGACGCAAATATCCTGCCCGGCGGATATATCGTACCTATTGTACCCCGGCTATACACTCGAACATAAGTTCGTGAGACACGCCGGTGTATGTATGTACGCCCGGCAGGATGTATGCTGTCGTCGTCTTCTTGCCTTTGAAGACAGGGACCTGTCAGTTTTGTGGGTGCGTGTGGACTACGGCGGCCACACCAGAGTCTACGCGTGCCTTTACAGGTCTCACAGGGGCAACACAGAGACAACCCGACTCTTCGAGCACATACAGTCGACATCCGACAGAGTGCTTGAGCAGTACCCATCCGCGGAGCTGGTGATTTTGAGGAACTTTAATGCCCACCACGTTGAGTGGCTGGGCTCCCGGTCCACCGACTTTGCGGGAAGGTCTGCTCACGAATTTTCTCTGGCCTATGGGCTCTCACAACTGGTACGTTCTCCCACGAGAATACCAGATATCGAGGACCATACGAGCTCCTTGCTTGACCTTCTGTTGACCACGCATCCGGACGGATACACCATCGCAGTAAATGCACCTCTCGGCTCGTCCGATCACTGCCTTATCCGGACAAATTCGCCTTGCGCGCAGCGAGAACCACCGCGACCCACTACTACTCGTCGCGTTTGGCAGTACGGTTCAGCAGATTGGGACGGATTGCGTGAATTCTACGCTTCGTACCCTTGGAGGCAGCTCTGTTTCGCATCGGATGATCCTGACTCCTGTGCGACTAATGTCGCCGAGACGATACAGCTGGGAATGGACTGTTTCATTCCCAACTCACTAATCGCTACAGGAGCAAAGAAGCGACCTTGGTTTAACCGGCCCTGTAAAGAAGCTGCGGTTCAAAAGCAGGCTGCTTACAGGGCTTGGACCAAGGCCGTAACTGATAAGGATCCGAACGTCTCTGATGCGAAACGCAGACTGAATGCTGCCTCGAGGTCCTGCAAAAGAGCTGTTGCCAGAGCAAAATTTGATTTTGTCGGCAGATTTGGCGAGAAGCTTGCAGGCCACCCTTCCGGGAGTAGGGCCTTCTGGTCACTTGCCAAAGCTGCCGAGGGAAACTTTTGTCGGTCGTCCCTGCCACCACTGCGAAATGCTGACGGTAATCTGGTCCATAGTGCAAAAGAGAAAGCCGATCTTCTAGGTGCTCTTTTTGCCTCGAACTCGACTGTGAGCGATGACGGCAGCATTATACCGCCTACCATCCCGCGGTGCGCACACTCCATGCCAGAAATTCGCATCTCCCAGAAAGATGTTCGGCGGGAGTTGCTGTCGTTAAACGTTCACAAGTCGAGCGGGCCAGACGGCATACCTGCAGTGGTGCTTAAACGTTGTGCTCCTGAGTTGTGTCCTGTGTTAACGCGTCTCTTCGCTCTTTCCAGTATCAAACGGGAAGTTCCATCTTCGTGGAAGACGGCCCTTGTGCACCCTGTTCCAAAAAAGGGTGACAGATCGGATCCATCGAATTATAGGCCTATCGCTATCACCTCCCTTCTCTCTAAGGTCATGGAGCGTATAGTTAACGCTAAGCTCCTTGGTTACCTAGAAGAACACGATCTTATAAGCGACCGCCAGTATGGCTTTCGCCACGGTCGCTCTACCGGTGATCTTCTAGTGTACCTCACTCACCGCTGGGCATCAGCCATTGAGAGTCAAGGCGAGGCTTTGGCAGTCAGCCTAGATATAGCGAAGGCGTTCGATCGGGTCTGGCATAGGGGCCTTTTGTCGAAGTTGCCATCTTATGGACTGCCCGAGGGATTATGCAGATGGATTGCTAGCTTTTTGTCCGGCAGACGCATTCGTGCCGTAGTAGACGGTAGCTGCTCTGATAGCATGGACATAAACGCTGGCGTCCCGCAAGGCTCTGTGCTATCCCCAACGCTGTTCCTTCTGCATATCAATGACATGTTGTCTATCGGCGACCTCCATTGCTATGCGGATGACAGTACTGGGGATACTTTTTACACAGGCCGTGCTAATATCCCTCGCTCTGTGGTACTGGAAAGTCGCGGAAAACTTGTGTCTGACATCGAGGACACTTAATCTAGAGTCTCGTTATGGGGTAGGGATAACCTAGTCAGGTTCAACCCCACAAAGACACAAGTTTGCGCGTTTACCGCTAAAAAAACCCCATTTACTGTGGCTCCAAAGTTCCAAGACACAGCTCTTACCATGTTAGGGAGTATTGGGATCCTCGGAGTCGACATTTCCAACGACGTCCAATTCCGATGTCACCTAGAGGGAAAAGCTACGCTGGCATCCAAAAAGCTCGGGGTGCTCAATAAAGCGAGGGGATACTTTACTCCGGGGCAAAGACTTCTGTTATATAAGTCGCAAGTCAGACCCCATATGGAGTATTGCTGTCACCTCTGGGCAGGAGCACCTGTATACCAGCTTGCACTCTTTGACTCGGTTCAGAGACGAGCTGTCCGAATAGTCGACGATCCCAGACTCACAGGCGGTATTGAACCCTTAAGTCTAAGGAGAGACTTCGCCTCCTTATGTGTGTTCTATCGTCTGTACAATGGGTTGTGCTCTGAAGAACTGTTCGACATGATGCCAACGTCCACTTTTCATCATCGCACCGCTCGCCACCGACTGGGCGCTCATCCTCACACCTTGCAACCTAAATGGTCGCGCACCGTGCGGTTTCAGAGGAACTTCCTCCCGCGGACGGTCCGTCTGTGGAATGAGCTCCCTGCCGAGGTTTTCCCGTTGGACTACAGTATGGGGTTCTTCAAAAGAGGAGTGTACAAGTTCTTATTGGGTCGGCAACGTGCATGTGACACCCCTGGGGTTGCTTGTTTGCCACCGACGTGGTATAAAAAAATAAAAAAAAAAAACTTCAAAAATGGATATTTTGTATACTGTGTGTGTATTTTCAATTTGTTTTTTCATACGGGTAGAACGTTGAGATGGTCCCGTTGGCACTCAGTCGCGGTCCGAAGATGGGATCTTGGAGAAGTCGGTTAAAGTCGATTTTTATTTTATTTATTTGTTTATTCGATTCCAATTTAACCCTCAATCAGTGGGTCTTGTCAGATAAAAAATCAATTGTGTCCTTGTCAATTGGAAAACCAAAAGTAGTCCATTCGATTGTCAAAATTGAACAGCTTGTAAGTCTATGTTACGATTTTATTATATAGGGTTGTAGACCCGGGAACATAGTTGCACCGTTGTTTTTTCCCAAAAATAGTACATTAGGTATGCTCACCGAAAAGATGATACATTTTGGATACATTTCGTAATAAATATATATGTATACCTATAAAGTTGCGTTAAGCAACGCAATAAATCAAGCTTTAAATTTTAAATGTAATAAAATTGTTAAATATCACAAGTTTTACAACTTTTAATTATGCGAAGGTATCATATTTGAATTTTGTGAAATTCTCGCATAAGCGGCCGCAATAATAATTTTGAAATGAATATTCGACACACTAATGAGAAATTGTTCCATCCACTGTTCCAGAAAATATGTAAATGAATTACCTACATAGAACTGTGTGTACATAATACGGCACGCGTAGCCCGCACCAAATTACCTCAAAGGGCGTATCGCAAACTCCTAGAATCGAGAATTCGTAGCAACTGTCTCTTTCAACCCAACTGAGAAGTCATTGGAGTGACAAGCCTCTCCTGATTCGAGTTTTCGATTTACGATCGTCGAAGTAGACCTTCAGTTAGATATTGCCGAAATTATATCACTTTGTCAGAACCTGTGTTCGTAGGGTAATTAACTGCTTAATTAAAATATAGATATTTGTTCAGCTTGCAAATTAAAGGGAGAATACATTAACATAATTAGCACAGTGCCCTGATTTATAGTTAAATTTTGGTGTGCTTTGTTCTGAGAATTATTTAAACATTTTGCTAGTTTTTAAATCATAAATTTGTTAACAACAACAAATATATTTATACCTTGTCTCTAAGTTATCAAGACATAAAGTTTTGACTACTAATATACCTATTTACTTCATATTTTATACTTGTGATTTCGTCTTGGAATATATTAATATTGATGGTTTTTATAATAATAACTAATTTATATTATAACATTTATAAATTAATGATTAATATTATATTTCATACTCCTAAAAAAAATACCGAGTTTACCAACGTAGGATACATATTCACATATGTATTCCAACTCCGATATAACTTCCATCCTTAAGGGCAGCAGCAGCAGCAGAGGCGGCTGAAAGTGAGGTAGGAAAATACAGTGGTCTCGGCGCTGGCTATAATTTTATCCCTTTCGGCGTCGAGACCCTGGGTCCGTGAGGCTCTGGCGCTTTGAGTCTCTTTAAACAAATTTCAAAGAGAATCAAAGATGCCACAGGTGACCCAAGAGCTGGCAGCTACCTCGCTCAACAGATCAGCCTCGCGATCTAGCGGGGTAATGCTGCCAGCATCTTTGGTACCATGCCGCGGGGGCCGTTTTTAGATTTAGTTTAGTATATTTATTTAAAGTGTAGTTTTATAATATTATAATTTTAATTTTGTATATTTTTGTCGCTTATGAATAAATGACTTTTAACTTCGATATTGGTAAACTCGGTATTTTTTTCTTTTCTTGGTAGTGTTACTACTTTTAGTTGTACGTAATTACGGTTTCACATCTAATATAAAATCGTTATTATTCCATGAACATAATAAATGGTCATATTTAAAAATTAAAAGTCTTGGGTTAGGTCAACAGTGCCTATTCGAGGGCATTAAAAAATAAAACCGTGGTAAAATAAACTGACAATCATTTTTAATGATATTTTATCAACAGCAATGTCGAATGTCCTAAAATTTGAATGAATTGTTCAACTGCTATTACTTTGTACATAATACGCACTTTTTTTAATAAAAATCCATTTCATTACGATCATTAAGTCAAAAAACCAATTATGGCTACTTTATTTAAATTTATGCAAACCCTTTTAACTCCGTTTATACTTTGTTATTATCCAAGATTGAATTTTGTTGCAAAACGCTACATATAACGCTACATTTAATTCAAATTCTTAAGCTTTCTGAAATCATTATTTAATTTCAGAAAATTTGTGTTAAGTACATGATAGACAAGTACCTAATGAAATAGTAATAATGTAATACACTTCATAATACTTAATAATATTTTACGTCTTATTGTGCCGATTTATTTATGTAGAGAGAAAACAATTACGTACTTGGGTACTTAGGGTACGAGTACTAAGTACTTACCTATAAAATACTTATTCGATTATGCATTCTAAGAATAAGTACCTACATCACATTGTACAGGTGTAGTGAGAAATTACTTGCCTTCGGAAACGTTCGTAAACACATGCTGTTT
The DNA here is from genome assembly GCA_025490895.1 of Thaumatotibia leucotreta. Lineage (NCBI taxonomy): Eukaryota > Metazoa > Arthropoda > Insecta > Lepidoptera > Tortricidae > Thaumatotibia > Thaumatotibia leucotreta. Next base: position 17,172 of record JALPQI010031411.1, read on the forward strand.
CAGGCAGTGTCACCGAGTCTGACTGAAGTAGCATGACAGCTATTACTGTCAGTCTCAGTGAGATAGACTGAAACAGCATGACGTTGACGAACGTTTCCGAAGGCAAGTCATTTCTCACTACATCTGTACATCTAGTTTTTGAAATATAGCACGGCGATCTTCGTTTTCTCGCATTTATTTTGTTAACAGGTTAAATGCTGATAGACGGTCAATGTAATAATTGATAGATTAAAAAAAATCGTATTGTTTTCAGAAATGCGGTTACGGGTAACACATATAAATTTAAACATTAAACAGATGCACTGCACATGCACAACGTTCATATTTAAAAGGAAAGAAAAAACATTTTCACCACACTGCTCGTAAACACGCTGTTTGTCCTTCAATTTCAGAGCGCAAAACTGTGTTTTAATCTCTAGAGGTTAAAGTATTTTTTTTAATCTTCTGGATAGACTATAGTTTTTTTCACCACACTGCTCTTAAACACGCTGTTTGTCCTTCAATTTCAGAGCGCAAAACTGTGTTTTAATCTCTAGAGGTTAAAGTAATTTTTTTTTAATCTTCTTGATAGACTATAGCAATAACTTATACGGCCTGAGAGTGGAATAAGCCTTTTGACATTTGAACTAGACAGTACATTCGAAAACTAAATAGTTTCAAACAGATTCATACACATGAACCTTTCATAATATTGTATTCAATATGCTAAAATCCAAATTAAATACCACATTTTGTTGTAAAAGGCTTTTAATTCAAAGTTCTAAAATTACGACAAATAAAAACGATAGGAAAATGAAAGTGTTGACACTATGCAAATTTCAGAACGCATCCGAATATTTTTTCTTTTAAAATTTAAACGAGTTGGGTCGTGTTTTGTTTTCTTTCATTGGTGATATCTTAGTTTAACATACTTAAGTGGCTTTGGGGTAATTGCGAGATGTGAAAGTGGGATAATTCCGAAAATCACAGAAAAATCGCCAATAACTACACGAGCCTCATTTTGGAATTATCTTGAATTTTTAAGCATTGCCACGTCAAGATAATTATTTGAGGTTATTGTTTTATTATTTGTTTATTTGTTTATTTTTTGGAAGTTGAGGACTTGCAAATAAATATCTTCTAATTTGTTATGTTTGAGTTTTATTTCGCATGTTTCCTCGCTTTAGTGTGGTGAAAAATGTTGTGTTTCACTCGGCAGCAAAGCTTGTTCAACTCTCGTGCCTTAAAACCCTCGCATCGCTCAAGATTCCATTTTATGAACCACGAGCGTAGCGAGTGGTTCAAATTCTGGAATCTTTCGCTTGCTCGAGTTTGAATATTTGCACGAGAGTTAAACAATCACTTTGCTCCCTAGTAAAACAAATAACTATAGTACAGGTGGTGCCTTTTTACGCGCTAGTGCGTTAAGTGGTTCATTTTTGAGGAATCCGACCGGTTTTCGTCGTTGACAGTTGTGTTTCTAAACTGCATACTTAATTTAATTGATAAATATATACAGATTGCATAAAATAGTTCCGATTAGTGTTTAAAACTTACGAGAAGAAAGAAGCATCAAAGTGCAGTATAATTGGCCATTCTGGTGAGCTGTAAAGGAACATTTATACCAAAACACCATTTACGATAATAACGGCACTCTAGAAAACACACGCACACATGTAAACGTTTTTGAAAATCAACAGAAATCTTATAAAAATAATAAATGAAACAAAGGTATTCATCGGCTGAACTTGACATTGTAAAGAAATTGCAGTGGTGACATTGACATCTCAAGTGACACATTGTGTTGGATACGTTCCGAAACTCGTAACTCGTAACGTTTCATTATTCTCGCTGCTACTTTGTGTGACAGGTAGACCACTAAATCATGTTGCTGCGTAACCGTAAGATGTCGCCGGTATGTGCGAAATGTAGTGAGAGTGTAGGAAGTAAGGATACATTGAATTGCTGTAAATGTAAACTAGTCTACGACATAAAATGCGCAGGAACAACACGTAAACTTTACTTACTTATGTCAACATTAAGTAAAAACACCTGGATATGTTCGCAATGCCGTGTCATACAAAACTCGCCTAAAACAGACTCAACAAAGAAAAATCCTGACAACAAAAAAAACATTTCCAAAAACTTAGAGGCTATTGTAAAATTGACAAGACGTAATAATAATTACGCCAGCACATCGCCGGAACCGTCGGAAAGAGCAAATGATATTAACTCTGAACCAATTGGTCGAGGTTTATTTGGGTTCACACCAGGAATCGATACTAATTGATGCTGACCCTTTACTACAGAAAACAACGCCTTCACCATTATCTACCTCAAATAATATTAGTATTGAACAGGAAATACTTATAGACAACTGTTTTACAATTACTCACAACGATTCGCGAGACCCTGCTATAATCGCCGAACCGAGTAAGAAGTCACCGCTCGTCGTTGCTACTAAACCCCAACAGGAACTGGAAACTACATCTCAGTTATGCACTCGAAATAAGGATGACATTCGAGTTAACACACCTACAGAAAATTCATTTGATTCATTACCAGGTTCCGACTATACAGGAAATTCATCCCTGGAATCAAGTCCACCATGTACCATTGGAAATAACACTTCGGATTAGCACCGGACTAACGGAGGTTATCACCCAACCTAAACGCGTGAGAACCATAACATCATCACCTCAGAGGAATTTCCGCAAAGCAAACTTCCCCCTACTCTACTCGGAACTGGCTGGATCTTGCTGGGGTGACACTTGCTCACATACTAAAGTAAATGATGCAGTCGATGCTTTCTATACTACTATAGAAAGATGTATAGATCTAACAGTGCCTTATAAAGTAAAACAGTGCCCAAATACTCAATATCCATCATGGTTTACAAGGGAAACAGTTAATTTAATTAAACTCAAAAATCAATATCATAAATTGTATAAACAAGGTAATGATCAGTTAAACTATGCATTCTTTACGTACTATCGGCGTCAAGCAAAGAGAAGTGTTGACCATGATTTTCAAATATATAATAATCGTATACAAGTTAATATAAAAAATGATGTTTCCTCGTTCTGGGCCTATGTGAAAAGTAATAGAAGAAACAATGAACAAGCTATATTTGGTAACTTATCAACTTGCAGACGGCGAATGAGTTTTCAAAATTTTTTAGTAACGTATTCTTGCCTGATCCCCCAACATTAAATAGTCACGTGGCTCAGCAATCTTGGGATAACTCCCATCAACATGTCGTTTTAGACCACATCACTGATGACGACATACGAAAAGCTATAAAGAAATTGGCTAACAAGAATACGCAGGGCCCAGATTCTATTCCACAATATATAGTACGAGACTGCTGTGAGGCCTTTATAAAACCACTGTCACATATCTTTAACTTATCTGTTGGAACGCATACTTACCCTTCGTCTTGGAAAGTTTCTAAAGTCCTCCCAATCCACAAAAGCGGATCAAAATCGGACTTTAAAAACTATAGGCCAATTGCGGTTCTATCAGTATTTGGAAAGGTATTCGAAACAGTCATATATAAGAAAATTTATGACCAATTAAGGGGCTGGTTCACGGACTCGCAACACGGTTTTTTGCCCAATCGGTCCACAACATCAAACCTTCTGAACCTTGTCACGTGTGTAGCACATAATCTTGACGAAAGGAAACAGGTTGACGTCATATACCTGGATTTTCAGAAGGCGTTTGATAGAATTAACTGCGATATTTTATTACAAAAGATGGCTATGTCTGGTTTCTCCGAAACATTATTAAAATTTTTCGGTAGTTATTTTTCGGGACGTGAGCAATACGTTCTGTACAATGGAGCCAAATCAGACACCTATTCTGTTACCTCAGGAATTGGTCAAGGAAGTAGCCTTGGCCCTCTATTATTTTTAATAACCATTAATGACCTTCCAGATTTTGTTAAATATTCAATGATATTAATGTTCGCCGATGATGTCAAGCTCGTCAGAGCAATAAGTGATCTATCTGATACAGTAAAACTCCAAGCAGATATTGACAATGTATATCAATGGGGCATCACAAACAGCTTGCACTTAAACACAAGTAAATGTACAGCTATGACTTTCTCAAAGGCTTCCAATGCAGCAAATCGATCCTACACATTAAATGGTGTGACCATGGAAAATGTCAAAACAATGCGTGACCTTGGTACGCTGTTCGATACTGAATTAACGTTCATAGAAAATGCAATCGCGGTCTGTAATAAATCTCGAAAAGCGTATGGCTTTGTCGTTCGCCAATCGAATTATTTTCGGAGTTATGATGTGATTACACTACTGTTTAATTCCTTTGTACGTAGCCTACTAAAGAGCAATTGCATGATCTGGAACCCCCACGAGAAAAAATATACCCTGTTAATTGAAAAAGTGCAGAAGCAATTCGTAAGATTTCTTTACATGAAATTATATGGTTATTATCCGTACATGTACCCCACGCCATTTGTACTGGGAATGGTGACATACCAAAGTCTGGAAGTGCGTAGACAAATATTCTCCGTTAAATACATTTACAGATTAGTCAGAGGGGTAATAAGTAATCCGTGGCTATTGCAATTTGTGCATTTCAAGGTGCCGACGCATTTTGCCAGAACAACGCTTCGGCCCCGCTTGATGCCGTTCTTTGCGATACCTGTGACTCGCACAATTGCACTAGTTACTAGTCCACTATATGTGGCTCTTAGCAATATTAATAATATTTTGGAATCAGACCCCACATTGGATTTATTTTCGCAAACTGAATCCAGATTCTTGGCTGCGGCCGCACGCTATCTCGAATCGATCTCCACACCATCGACTATCTTTTAACCTAATTATTTGATTATGTATTTCAATTTATCTGACATTGTAATTATACCTAAGGCTTATTTTTATTTTATCTGAATGTATCTTATTCTCTAGTTTTAAGTAATAACCTATAACTTGCATGTTTGGTTTAACTGTAAATGTAAGTTGGTTAATAAATAAAATAAATCGAAGTTAAAATTAGTTAATATACGCGAGTTTATTTTACGTCAGGTTCAAAACTTCGGAGGGCCATCTGTACTAAAAACGTCGTATGAGACACGTGCAAAAAGGAAATTCGTAAGTCGTGTCGATTCACTACGGTCGTGTTCACTTTGAATTTCATGTTTTTCGCACTTGTGTACTATTATTTATTACACAACATTATTATACACATTAAGACAAAAAAGAAACACGAATATAAAATAATTAAGTGCTATAAAATGGCTTCAAATTCAATATATTGTTTACATCAAAGACCAGCATTGGTTTTCCATTGGAGCCATTAGTGACTGGGTGATTTAGCGGCTGGCGCAAAAATACTCTTTAGAACCCCAGTTGTCACTATAGGTAGACTAAACGCATCAATAATGGCAAAAATTCCTACTAAAGATTTATTACGATACAAGTCAAATGCCTCCAAAGCCGCCGGTTGTCATCTCGAATATCGGCAGATCGGTTATCTTCGGAGCCGGCGATATAAGTCGGGCTAAAGCGATCTATCACCATTACGACTACTATTACGGGCCTGTACTGGGGTTTTTGTGAAAAAGGTCTACATGAGAGCTTAAGAAAGATAAGTAGGGCATAACGTACATTGTTCTGTAATAGGTTCTAAAATAAAGGGAGATTGAAAGCTCGTGAAAGAACGTAATTCTTTTGCTGGCAGATTACATATGCATATATCATAAAATAATAATATTGCTATGCAAGAATAATATTTCAACGGCACTTAAATTTTTACTTGTTATGTGAAATATAAGTGAAACTGAAACTCCGTCATCATTGCTGGCCATTCCACTAATATTGATGAACGATGAATATTAAATATAACAAAAAAGTACCTATTTGTTGCGAAGTTTAGAGTGCCACCATCGTCAAGCAAGAAATTGCACAACAACTAAATAACCTGTCTACTGTGTTTTATCACGTGAAAATACATATTATATTATTTGATCATGCCATGGACGTGAATGTTCTGACACTTCTGACTTCATATCAAATCAGTCGCGATGAAAAGGTTAATATGACGAAATCTATTACTATTATTTCGGCATTGTACATTTGTACAAAATGCAGACTACGAAGAATCTGTTGGAAAACATTTTGGACGCATAATACAGAGTAGGGACATATTTCCATTTACAAAGATAACAATTGGTTTGTTCTGGTTCTAAATATCGGATACTAATTGTAGTTTTCCCAGCAAATTACAACAGTTCGATTCCCAGGCGTGATCAACGTCATTGCAAGGGAACGTTGATGGATGGGCGACCCCGTTACGTCTGGCGTGACATCTCATCGAGAACTGCACAAAGGACTGGATTATTCCACATGAGTGCACGTAGCTTTATAAATTGCGTGTCAATTGTTTACTTATCTTCTTGTGGTAAAGCGTCAAATACCTTCTTAGAATGGGAGCTGAATTGGATTCATATTTCCTTTGACATTTGTGTTATAACAGTACTATAGCCGTACCATAAGTTGGAAAGTAAAGAATACGATAGATTTCTACTATCGCACTTGCACTGACGTATTGGAGGGATCGGATGGCTTGCTTGACGTATATCGAGTAAAACCTAACGTTACCGATACATAAAGAGTCATGGTAGAGCTACAACTAGTACTGGTATATCAATAATGGTATCTGAGCGTTGAACTTTATAGGTACATATACTCGTATTATCTCCTTCGTACTAGCACATAGTTCCGAGCAAGATGCTTTTGTTTTGAGCTGAATACCTAATACAGACATGACTGTGTCGTTATAGGTATAGATAGATAGATAGGTAGATGCAAACTTTATCGAAACATGCCATGACAGTATGTGAACTTAACTAATCAGCTAATCACTAATCAATTTATTGTCACGACATCGTAACAAAAATACGCCTCGCAATCAGCATTTGCTACAGCATTGTTGCTGTGACTCTGGTATTCTGTCGGAATCTAGTTTATCATCATCACAAGCCCATTACCAATCCATTGACGGATGTGGCCTCTCCTATTACTATGCCTATGGACGCATTAGGAGGTAATGACTGGGCAAGCGGATTGGGATTCGCAGTAGTATGTCCACTATGATGATGCTGCTGCCATCATAAATCTTCATAAATTAATGGAGTGACACTTATTCCTAATTCCTTAGTAACTCTAACGACTTACATTTACTTATGTCTCGAGTATAACGTCTAAAATTGTATATATATTTATATCCTTGACTGTTCTTGTCTTGTACTAGTCATTTGCGTATCTACTTTTACCAATTGGAACCCTAGGCCAGACTGGAACCATGTCACAGTGACAACTAGTAAGAGATTTCTAACAATGTCCCTTAGAGCGTCACTTTGAAAAGGTTCCCCAGAGGCGTAGGAACCCTTTATTTTTTGAACTGATATTAGATTGGTTGACTGTACATACTATAATTTCCAGGCATGCTGGAATCTACCACGGCCGTGTGGTGATTGATGTGCGGCCCGCTGCAGCTGACATGACGTCTCATTGACGTGCACGACACAAAAAACAGACTGTACGTGTCATCGTGTATCGTGTTTGGTCGTTTATCGTCATTGCCGTCACGTTCTAACAAGTACACAAGTGCGAAAGTGATGCGTAGCATGATAAACAATTAACGCCTGACCACAATTAAATAAGCCACCTGGGTGCTTAGACAAGTTGCCAATAGCTAACGCTTAATCGTTAATCGTAAACGAAAGGCAGCTAACTGTATTTGTCGCACTAACATGAAAGAGTGACAGAGAGGGAAAACTACGATACGCTACCAAACGTTAGCGATTGGCAACTTGGCTAAGCATCCTAGTTTAACTGGTTAACACTTAAGAGCAAGTGTCTAGTCAAAGATGAGAGGTAAAACATCCGATCCTTGTTTAGACTAACTACTTATTTAACACATTGTCCATTATTAAAATTGAGGGTAGATCTATCCTTGCATCGCCCCCGCCACCACCGCCCGCGGCCACTGCAGCGGTTCAAGTACGGCGCAGGTCCGTCTTACGCGGCTTTGACCGATGGTGCTCCGGACGAGGACCACCAGAGAATACACCGGAGAATACATGAGTTACCCGGTTCCATAATATTTTAATATGTTTGAGCCTCACGTTTGTTATAATTCTAAAACATTGTACATTAATGTACATTTATATAATCATCGATATTTCTCAAGTGTGATGCGCGTCACATGCTATGGGATGGGTAACAATAAACAAATAGGAATATAGGTCAGGCGTGAGTCCTGCTTAGGATGTCAGATAAGCACAACCGCTCGTGAACAAAATCTGGCGTTTGTTTAACTTTAACTGCCACTGGTTCACGATCCATATACGTACCGTGCATGTATGAATTAATAATATCTTATGAAGGCTGTAAATCTAATACAACCTTATTCAGTACTGTGACTTTCTAAATCAGACTATTAGGATTACAAGAAATATCTAACTACTTGTAGTTATATTATGGATCTGTATGGCCTAGGCTGCCAATTGGGTGAGTGTGCAGTTGCTATAAGACACATTGGAGTGGACACGGTGCTCAATCAAACTCCTATAATGCCACGATTGTGGAAAAGCTATTATGGAACTTGGATTAATATTTAAAAACGTGTGTGCACCTAACGGCCGTGTGGTGACGGCAGTAAGAATACATTTGTCACCACCCCAACTCCTCCTGCGGGTGTCGTAAGAGTCGACTAAGGGATTGAATAGTCACTGACCATTATTTGATAAAAGATTGATGATGGGCAATTGGGCAGCAGCGTCATCGTAGTGGACACATTACTGCGATCGCCAATCCGCTTGACCAGCGTGGCGATTATGGGCATTTACCTTCTAATGCGTCTATGAGCATAGTTAATACGAGAGGCCTACATCCAGCAGTGGACTATTATAGGCTGATGTTGTGTACCTATAATTTAAGAAAAACCTGAATAATGTCGTTCACAATGATGGGATTAGTTGAACTTTTAAAGGTTAGGTATAGCCCGACCTTTGTCCCTCGTCATGTCAGAATAATCAAAGTTTTGAATCCCCAATACTGCCGTGCAATTCCTAAACCACAGTAACTGCCAATTTTCCGATTTTTGGTTTATTGGTGATTTATAATCAGCAAATCAAAACGCATAATCCCAATCGATCGGTTTTTAATTTGGAAAACTGGAACATGGAAACTCGAAACCCCAAAAGCAGTAAGTGACTAGTTTTTCCTGCACAATGCAATATAAAGCGCAGTAAAATGGTCTACGGCTACGGTTTTTGGGCTGATACTGACTAAAACGCAGTACAGGTGTAGATTTTCATGATTTTTAGCATGTAAACTCATAGTATCTCGTTTATAAAGAAACTAATTAAAACACAGTATACAATTTTTATGCTAAAAGTGTTGTACTGCGTTTCCAGTTTCATAGATTAATAAGCATAATTACTAGTTAAGACACAGTAGGAATAAAATAACGATATTTAAAGTGGTACACTACTGTTCAAATAAGTATCGTATTGCCATCTAAACTGCAGTAACAAGTTCATTAATGTACACATTATGCTGTATGTTGTATTACTTGCAATAGCAATAATACTAGCTAAAGGACAGTAGCACCCCAAGGGGCTGCAGTTTAGGCAGTATTTTTATGTTATTTGACTATTTTAACTGCATTTAGACGTTTATTTTAAGTGGCAAAGTCGAGTTACGAGTAGTTCCATCTCGGACGTTCCTTGAAGAGAGCTTATAGGGATATCGTTAGAACATCCTGTTTAAGGTAGTAAAATAATTCTTGACCTATTTATAATTTAAAACAACCAAGGTCTGTTAATAACCGAATAAAAACTTTTAAAGGTAATATTACCTAATTATTAGGTAGAAGACAAAAAAATAACCTTCTCTTTAGTTTGTACACGTTTAATTTTGCTATGCAAGTGATGGTTCATATGCGGCGGTATCATCTTATTAAGCAATGCCCTGCCAACAAATATCATCGTTATGTCATAATATTGTTACATTTTGTTCTTGATTGTGGTACCTCGCCGTAACGTATGAAGTAGATTATACATTATGAATTATACGAATACCGCCAATACCGGTCAATAATCGAGTATTTAGAAATTTGTATTTACCTGTTTTGGGATTCGATAAGATTGCTACATACTTTTTGGTTTAAGTTTCTTATACGGTAATTCCAGTTGCATTTAACAAATTTCTGTATGTTAGTTTAAATTCAAAGCTAAACATAAAATATGAAAGTAAATTCTTAATTATTTCTTTAATGGATTGCTACATAATATATATACGGTGTTATTAAATTAGTCACGGATATTTAAGGGACTTTAATTAATAATTAACATCAAAACAATTAACTTTCACTAGAAATTTCAAAAAAAAAAACAATTACCGAACAAAAGAGAACATTATAATTTATTTTCTAAATAGTAATCCCCTATGTAATATCCTGTTAAGATGTTTGTTTAACACTGTCTGTCATGGCCCTATTAAAAGCCTCCACAAAAAGGCCGGCGGTTCTAGAATTATGACTAAAGAGGTTTCATTTATTTATCTTATTAACAGGGTGCTTTAACGAAGCAAATTTGTTTCCTAGTTTTCTCGAAAACAACATAACAAAACCTATAACGTGTCATACATAAATATACTCCAAGAGCGGAGTACTATTGTAGTAATAGGTCATAATTAGTGACAATTTATTATTTTATAGGGTTTTGTATTATAATATACAGTATTCTAAAGACTTTTTGATTTGTAACTGACACGAATACGTAAGAAATTATATTTATTAAAATTAATCGTAGAAGTGCTACGCCATAATCAGTCGTGAGCTTACTCATTGAAATCAATGTAAGGCTAAATATAATGTGCCATTTGCTATGATTACAACCGATACTGGTACCTTAAGTTGATTGTTATTTCATTGCTTAAGAAAATGTGGTAATAAACCTTAATTTTTGTCTATTTTTTGTATTATTGACGACAAATCCCTAAATAAACTGCGTTTTCCAAGTAACTTTTAAATCGTTTTTTACTTCCTTCTGTGTCTCACATTGGCTTGAAACTTGATAAGCATGATTGAATTTCTTAATAAGAAAGTTTTGTTATGCTGTTAAAAAGTTTTGTTGTATTTTAATGACTTTATTAAAGAAAACTATATTTTACTGCTGTGAATGAAGTTCGTAGCACGAAAATTCAATCAAAATACTAGTTAAATTACAGTATACTAGTCCCTTTTACTGCAGTTTAACCTGTAAAATGCCGCCTATCTCTATAAAGCACGCAAAATTTGCGCAGTAAGTAGTCATTTTACTGTGTCTTAATTAGTAATTGTTATATTTTTCCCTGTTTTTAAAAGCGCAGTACAAACACAGAATTTCGAAAAACACACATTTTTAATTTTAGAAAATGCAGAAGCACGTATTTTTTTAATGTATCATATTGTATGATTTTAATACTTCATTTTGGATAAAAAAAATTTCAATAACTATCAAATCTTGGAAAATATATTACTTTAAAACTGTTTTTTGCTATTATCTCAAAATCGACTTTTCTCAGTTACTGTGGTTTAGGAATTGCACGGCAGAATAGTTCCGCTTAACGTGTCTAAATATTAATGGTCTTTTGTGTTCTAATAGGGTACATACACTTTTTAGATAGCTATGTCTAGTTGATATTATTGACCGATATGAAAATCTCAAAAGGAGAAGTTTCTAATACGACAGATTTTTTGTTAGTTACCTCAGAAGTATGCCATTAATGATTTGGATTAGTTTATTTTATTTAATATGTTTTTGAAGACATCGATTTCGTTTTAGTAAAATATTGTTTTGAAAATATAAAAAGCTTTTAAACGTTTGAACGACATTTCATAAAGTGCCCTTTTATCAAATCATAAACAAATTTTAGGTTACGTTAAAGCTATTCACTAAATATTGGCAAAAAGTTCGCGCTAAGAAAAAAAAGTAATTGTAAATAATAACTACATTAAATTTGGAACAAATTGAGCCGATAACAATTACTGTAAGTCTTATAGTTGGGGGTATACGAGGCTTCAAAACATGCATTTATTTTCTTAACTTAAAGAAGGGCACATTTTGAAATGTCGTATCTCTAAACCTATATAATTTAGGGTAATGCAAGATAGCTCAAATCCTTTCAAATTTAATATTCTTTCTAAGTTTTGTAGCATTTAGTATCAAAAAGATAATAGTTTTTTAATTAAACTTCAAAAAGTAAAAGAAGTTCAATATTTTTTCAGTTTTTTTCGTCCTATGCCGAAATTCCTGTTTTGTTTTTCTTGTAATATGCATTTTGTATGTCCTTATAGGGCCTATATAATATACTAAAATTGCAGCTTTGCAAATGACTTGCGATTTGTATGAAAAACTTAGATAGCGGGCCTACTGCCTTTTGAATTACGCGTTTATATTTTCAATTACAAAGTTTACTGACATGATTTTACCCTTTAACGAAAGAATATTAAGTGCGCTATAAGGTCATTATTGCATGTTTTTCGTAGCATAATTAGATGAGGCGATATTAAGCCGAAAACGTTAGGAAAACTCAAAATAACGCTAGTTAACAAAAAAGAGTACTTTTAAGAAGTCGCAAATCTCTGAAACTATAAGACCTACGGTAATACATGTTATTTCAACTTGTTGGAAATTTATTAATCTTTAAGCGCTTCCTAACATATAATGTCAAAAAACGTAAGGTTTTTTTAATAAAAATCAGAAACTGAAAAATGACCGTAAATTTCGCAGTTTTTCACGTACTACGTAACTAGCACAACTTTTTTTGCTTGCAAAATGTGGTTTTATAGTGTCCTATGGTGTCTAAACAACATACCAAAAATGCAGCTATACTGCATGCTTTGCGAGTTTAATGTACAGTTTGACCGTACTATTACTGAGAAAAGTGTTTGTTTCGTACGAATTCGATAGTCAAATGTTTTGTGCTGAATTTAAAATAAAAAATAGTACATTACTACCGAGGCCGGGAAGTGACTGGTTGCCGGCCGAATATATGTAGACGGAAAGTATTCGGACGGCAACCCGTCACTTCATGGCCGAGGTATGTATAATGCTTTTCTCAAACATGCAATGAAATGAAACAAAAAAATGTATATTCTTTCTAAGAAATTATAAGCCAACTACATAACTAAGTCTTTTAAACACAACAAAAGTCAAATACGACACCGACACCTAATTTTTTTAAGATTGACCTGTTTGAAAGTGGCAAATTTTTACTTTTAAAAAGCGGTATTAAACGACGCGGTCGGTTGGGTCTAATTGATCGCATGCGGTGATCGGGGCCGACGGATCGCGCCGTATAATACTGCTTTTTAAATATTATTTTGAGTAGTAATTGTACATTTATTTTAAATTATATAATTTAAATACGTAATTATAAATGCAAAAATTTGCCAATCATTTTTTTATACTAATATTACTTACTGATAATTATTGGCTAAAAGTCAAGATGACAGGTCACAACCCTATGTCAAATCAAAATTAAAAAAGAGGCACTTGCCGGCCTAGGCCGGCAACGAGGTACTTCCCGGACACTTTTTAGGCACGTAACTACAACATTTCATTGCATGTTTGAGAAAAATAAGTTTCTACCCCGTTAGCAATTTTAATCTGTATGTGATTGTGAGTCATAAATCATAATTTAATACAAATAACCACATGTTTTCATACTAGCGGTAAGAACATTGCATGGTAGGTAATTTTAAAGTCAATTTAACAAGCAATTTCTCTTAAATACCTATTTAAGATTTTTAGCCCAATAACAAGTAGGTACAGAAGGCACATTTAATGCCCTAAGGCATTCTCTACCAGTTCATAACTGGGCTCCACAAAAACATAACAGGTAAAAACATTTCATGTGAATCATCTAAGGTGGAAGTACCAGTATGTAACATGTTAACAGAAAATATTTATTTGAATCACGATATCATATACCTACTCATATATAAATATAAATGTACATAAAATATTGCCATGTGTTTTGGGAGAGGAGTTTGTAAGTTTTGTTAAATAGTATTTATTTTATAGGGTGACAATATCAAAATTTCTCAAAATTGCATTATTTTCTTAGTCAACACCATTGAGGTTTTTTTGCTGGCGGGCCGAATAGATGGCACTTAAGTACAAGTTTCAATGTCAGATATTGGGACATTGAACATATTAACACTCAGTCCTAATAAATGTCAGCCTGTCTTAAAAATATGCAAATAATTTAGATTTGTGTTAATTGTGTCAAAGTTGGGATATGAAGCATTAACGGCACATACGTTTATCATCGTTTAAATGCCCTAATAATTGATTTTATCATCGATGGCAACTCAAGCTATGATGACGAGTATTGGTACAGCGTCGGGTACTAGCACTTCCACCTTTTATATATTTTTTAGTTAATTTCTAAAATCTATCCCAGATAAATCGCTTACTCTCACTTCTTCGTTTAAATGCGAATACGTAGTTTATCCTGCCAGTCTGCAAATTTGTTAACCCTAAGATATCTGAGGCTCAACGGCGGAAGCAATTTAGCTAGGAAAGAACTTCCTAGTCAGCTAGCTGCGAGCAATCTAGTACTGAATCTACGAAAGCACATTGTATTTTTACGACGACGCCTTTGCTGGGCTATAAAATCATCGGCTGTTAGATAAAATCACACGAGAAACAAAATGCGTACGTAATGTCGGGTTGCTTTGGCCCTAGGGAGTAACTTTGACCCAAAATTAAATTTATCATAAAACCAAACTATACGCGTACATTAGATGATTTTTTTGTCACCAGGCGTTTTAAATTAAAATTTGAAATAAGTCTATCACATGTTTATGCGAAAACTGCTTAACCGATTTACACCAAAGCGGCTGTGAATATACTTCGAAAAACTAGGAATTAAATGAAGTAAATATCGCAATAGTTTTTAATACAAAATACTAAAGTGGTACTAGTTAGGTATCAAAAAGATGCAAAACAGCATATAAAAGTTATATGCTGATGAAGTTGAGGACAAACGTTAGTGTAAATCAAAATAAGATATATATAAAAACGACTTTTACGATTGAGTTGTTTTATATCTTAGTCATTATTTTTGTTTGCATTTCTCATTTTTTATAAATCCTCATTAAACTGAAACAAAGGAAACAATGTATATGAGAAACTGGTGCTATTTTATACGTAAATTATCTCAACGCGAATTAAGTCATAGCCAACGTAACCCTCTCGAATATGTTACTTTAACCCAAACTTTACGAAACAATAAAAAAACTCTTAGATATTGTTTTCTTAAAACGTAAGGATGTAAATTACCTGATTACATTCCATACTATACTACTAATTTATCAATTCAAGCATAAAGGTGTTGTATTTCAGTCAGTAAATGTTAGTCGAACTTGCACTCTGACGATATCAGTACCATGATGGATTGTTGAATTTTACCTAAACCTTTAACACTTTACCTAAACCTATTTTACAACCCATGAGCTGTCAGCCATGAGCTGTAGACAGCTACGTACAACCGGTTGCGAAATTGGAAGGGCAAATCATGAATTAAATTTTGGCCATTAACTTATGCAGTAAAAGTTTAGTACCTAAATAATAGGATTCTGTTTGCTATCCTTCAGCTAGGTACCTAGACATTAGACATAAACGTAAAGCTCTAACTATTAATTGCTCAGGTTCCCGAGGTCTTACTGTATTAGTAACATAAAAAAAAACTGTTTTTGGAACGATTTTGTAGCATTTTTCAATTGGTTTCCAATTTGTATAATTTGCACCGTTTAATAAAATTAGTTTATTATTAATTCTTAATTTTTATATGCTCCTTAACACAAACGTGAATACACCATTCTTCTGAAATATCATTTACCTCCCATCTTTCAGTCTAATTCAGAGGCCTTGTAGATATATTAAATTACCTTATCACAGTCACTTTACATTATTATCACGACAGAAATCTGGTTACGTACGTTCACACAACCCTTACTTTAAGGAGCAACGGTATAAGCGACATGGTTTTTCTGTTTAAAAACGTCCTTTTGTTACAGATTGCAGTCTAGTAACCCGGTCTGAAGTGGGTCAAGGTAGAGTTTGTCCGGGCTTTTGCATCTACGGATTTCGTACTTACGGCGTCGCGTTATTACAAAAAGATCGTATTTGGCCGTCCTATGTATTTCTAAAAACAACCATGTGTCGTGTGGTATAAAGTTAAAATTTAAAAGGCACTGTAGAAGTTTATTCAATGTTGTCATAGTATTGTATCGCATGACGTCAGTTAAGGCTGCAACGATTATTTACGGCTAGTTTTTAGCGGGGATTAGCTTTGCTTTTGTTACTTTGAGCTTTTAAATGCATTGGCGTTGTGAGGGAATTTAGATGAAATAAAAATATAAAACACTTGAGTTTGATTAATGGAGCGGGATAATAATAATAAACAAATACCCTTAATATTTGGACAAGTTGAGCGGAACTATTGGGGATTCAAAACTTTGATCATTCTGACATGACGAGGGGCAAAGGTTGGGCTATAACCTTTAAAAGTTTAACTTGTTTCTTTCTCGTTGTATAAGGTACACCCGGGTAAGATCGGACAATTTTTGGTAAGTTGTAAGGATGTCACAAAAATTCGGCTGAGCGGCATCAAGTAAATTTATATTGAAAGCTAGATTTTATCATGTACATTACTCATCTGCAGGTAAAAGTTAGTGAGAATAAATTTATGATTTAATTTATTCTCACTAACTTTTACCTGCAGATGAGTAATGTACATGATAAAATCTAGCTTTCAATATAAATTTACTTGATGCCGCTCAGCCGAATTGCTTAGGAGTAATCGACACTCAAACTTGCACTATTTTGTTTTTCAAGACTCCCAACCGAAAGACCTTCTTGGCTTAAGTTCGGACTAGTATCTAATTTCAACTCTAAAATAAGGAAAAGAAGCTGCATAGCTTCCTGTTAAAGATCGGATCTCCAAAAATTCTCGAAAAATTCACTTTTTTTTAAACGTTCGTAGCTCACGACTGGTGCGGCTGAGCGGTTGCTGCATACTAGGGAGAGGTGAAATGGCGTCACGTATAATATAGCCAGTGAGGAAAAAATACTACTATTTTAGTAGTTATTGCGGTCATCCGATCTTACATTAGATCCGATCTTAGCCGGGTGTACCTTACTTACTATCTCCCTATTATTTGTCTCTTTTACGGATTTCACACTGAGTCTAAAAATTATATCGATGTGTAATTTATGTCATGCATTTACAGGAGCTTACAGACAAGTTAACAATACCAGTGTAGGGATCAAAGTGAAAATATTATTTCTCGCCTGAACGTGACTCTACGTTTTTTTTTGTATCAATTTTTGACTGTTCGATCGAAATATGAACGTATGATTCTTGTCGTGCCTATCAAACCAAAAACAAACTTAACGCTTTTCCGTGATATTCAATTGTTTTCAAACTAAATATATGTCAATTATTATCAAATCAAAATCTGATACCTTTTTGCATAAGCAAAGAAAAACATTTTACAACAAACAAACATTCCAATTATCCTCGTACTGATAATAATACCAATGCAGAGCGTATTGGTATTTTACCACTCGTACACTTCGCAAAATATGCTATGAAGCAACCCTTTCATAGAAAACGCTGAGCCATACCTGTACTCGTGAAGCTGAGATGAGGCAGTTATTTTTTATTCCACCTTCATGATCGTCATATAGACAGGAGGGATAAATGGAGCTCAGTCATGGAAAAGTAATATTTACATAAAACTTCAGCATGGTCGACGTGGGTCGCGTTTTATAAAGTTACATTTTACAATTTCGCTGTTTGCCTCTGTAACGCACGCACGTAATATTGGCTAGAAAGAGAGGCAAACAGCAAAATTGTAAATTGTAACTTTATAAAACGGGGCTCTGATAGTATGAACCATTTTATCATCGATAAAGGAACTAAAAAGTCTAAAAGCTTTGTAATGGGGTATAATAGCTTGATTACTGATTTCAGATTTAAAGGAAAGCATCCTGAACACAAAATTGCTTTACATTGCGCGCTTAGGGCGAGATGTTGAAATCTATTTTTTCTACTCCCGTACTTTTATTTGTCATTTACAGGGTCGTGAACACACCCTTAAGCTCTCACCTAACAGATGTCAAGACAAGTCTAAATTGTCTATTCCCTATGAACGCATTCGGGCATACACGCAGTGCGTTTTAGGATTTTAAGACACCTCGTGTATACACGACGTAATGAAATACATGGCTGCCAACCTAATTTTAAATGCAATTTCTGTTGAATAGTAAGCCATAGAGAAGCTTTTTTTAAATTTTGATGTCTCCCGCACGACTTGATGATTAATAAAATTGTGTTTGACTAAGAATATTTATCAAATTTACAATATTATTTTAAAATAAGTGTGTGGTCGTAGAAAAAGTATTGTATGCAACATTCTTTAACTGAGTAAAAATATGCTCGTGGCGTCTTCAATAACTATTTTCGGGTTCGCCTCAAATTGTTACCCACGCCACTCACCTTTTCTGACCTCTCTTAAACAAGGGTTGCATAAAATACTATATCTATTCGGCCTGTGTCCATCTACTGCTGGGTATAGGTTTCTTCTTTATTACCCTCATTCCTCGGTCCTGTGCTAGTCGCATCCACTGCTTTGTTGCCGTTCGGCAGATGTCGTTGGATCATCTTGTCAGTAGTCTCGCGGCAGATCTTCTTGTCCACCCTGGCCACCATTCAGTAACCTGCTTCGTCCAGCGCCCATTGTTTCATCTCGCCGAGAAGTCTCGCGAAGAGTCTTGCCCATCTCCACTTCAGCTGTGCAATTCGTTTTGGGTCATTCCAGGTGAAATCAACAAATCGAGTGTGCTGCAGGGTTTCTGATTTGAATGAAAAAAATTGAGGATATACTTCATGGTGGCAGAAGTGCTGAACCACCACCATATTATATTCTTATTTAAAATAACACACCGGATATTAGACTTTAATGTTTTTATTACTTTAGAATCTTCAGATACATTCGATCTCAATCGCCATTATGAATATGCCACCAAGTGACAGCTGTCATTATATTTTGGCGCGCTTTGCGCTATTTGAGTCACATAAATACATGACATTCGTCCCCCTTTAAAAGGGAACGTACTTACAATATTTTATAAATCTAATCTTTCAGGGGCTCTCCTGATTCTTGTAGACCGTTTCAGATCAGGGACGGTCACGGGGGTTGATGGTATTTCCTGAGCTCCATCTAACTGTGGTAGTCCAGTTACTTCCACTGCCTCTGATGGTTGCCCATCAGCTGAAGGTCTTTCATCTCCTAATCCGCTCTCCTCAATCTCTCCAGTACCCTGACTATTTTCGACATCATTTTCTGTGGGAACAGGTGGTGTTATTATAACAGGAGGTGTGACCTCCGTTGATGAACTGGATCCATCTTCAACCCGTATCTGAGGCAGTTCTACACATGGTCTTAAATCTGATACATGGTAACATTTTTGTATGCCGTTTGTGTTAATTATATATCTAACTGGGCTTAAACATTTAACAATAGTGGCTTTGGTCCATCCTTTTCCCTCTTTTAAATTTTTAGACCATACTATTTGTCCTTCCTTAAAAATCAAAACCTTTTCTAAATTATTACTCTTTAACACTTTTTTGGACAAGGTATTAGATGGTTTTAACAGTTCAAACCGCGTTCTCGGTTTGTATTTGAATATCATTTCATTTGGGGACATGCCAGTAGAATTTGGACTGTTCCTATATGTAAATAAAAAATTTTGCAACAAAAGTTCTTTTGAGGCTCTGGACTCATTTTCTGTTAATAACTTATATAATGCTTGTTTCACGGTCTGAACAGTCCTTTCCGCCATCCCATTAGACTCAGGATGGTATGGAGGGCTCTTTAACGGCACACATCCATTATTTTTTAGAAATTGCAAAAATTGTTCAGAAGAAAAGGGTGGCCCATTGTCACTGACAAGGTATATAGGAATACCAATTACAGCAAATGTTTTGCATAATTTTTCTATCACTTGCAAAGCAGAAGTGCCATTCATTATGTGCACATCCAGCCACTTGGAAGTTGAATCAACTATTAACAAATAGGTTACAGAGTCTTTCATGAAAAAATCTACATGTATTCTCTCAAAAATATTATCACACTTTTTCCAACTGACTGGTGGACTTACATTGGTAAAATTTCTTGATGATTGACATATATTGCAACTGCCCACAACTTTTTCAATATCTTCATTCATGTTAGGCCACCAGCAATAACTTCGCATTAACATTTTTGACTGAACAATTCCTTGGTGAGATTCATGAAATAATGCTAATACTTTATCTCTCAACTTGTTAGGAATAATAACCCTATTTCTCCATAGTACACATTTTTGTTCAGTGCCTAATTCAGCCCTTTTATTAAAATATGGTTTTATACATTCATCATTTATGGAATTAGGCCATCCACATAACACATACTCATACACTTTACTCAATGTAACATCTTTTTGCGTATTTTTTGCTATTTCTTGAAAATCCAGTGGAATATCGTCTTTTAGGTTAAAATAATTTATGCTGTCCGTTACATTAGCTTTTTCCGGCAATGGTAACCGTGACAGAGCATCAGCATTTCCTAGCAATGTACCCTTTCTATAATTAATTTCGTATTGATAACCTGATAGTATTAAAGCCCATCTTTGCAACCTTGCATTATCTGTAATTGGAATTTTCTTAAGAGGATCAAATATAAACTTTAAAGGCTGATGGTCTGTCACAAGCACAAATTTTCTGCCATACAAATATTTATGAAACTTTTGTACTGCAAAGATTATTCCTAAAGCTTCCTTTTCGACTTGGGAATAATTTTTCTGAGCATCATTTAAGGTAGCAGATGCAAAACATATAGGCTCACTATTTATTCCATGACTTAAAACTGCTCCCACTCCATATTGACTCGCATCAGTGGTGACAAACACTTCTTTGTTACAATCAAAATGTACCAGTAAGTTACTATCTGTGATTAACCTCTTACTAGCCACAAAGGACTCATGACACTCCTTGGTCCATTTAAAAGGAACATTTTTTCTTAATAAGGTATGTAATGGTGCTAATTTATCTGAAAGTCTAGGTAGAAATTTCCCATAATAATTTAATAGACCTAAGTATGCCTGTAATTGAGTAATGCATACTTGCATTATTGAGGCTATTACAAAGGCACCACAACCTACTGGTTGTGGTGCCTTTGTAATAGCCTCTACTTTTTCAGGTATTGGTTTTATTCCCTTTTCACAAACTAAATGTCCTAAAAATATAATCTCACTACAAAAGAATTGACATTTGTCTAAATTTACCTTGACCCTATATTGTTTTAGTTTATCTAATACATTATTTAAATTCTTGTAACAATCTTCTAGATTTGTTCCTGTTATAATCAAGTCATCAATATATGCTTTAACATTACTAACACCTTGTAATATTTGGTCCATTACACTTTGAAAAATGGACGGACCTGATGAAACTCCAAATTGTAAGCGAGTGGGCCTAAATAATCCTAAATGTGTATTAATAGTCATATATTCTTGTGATTTCTCATCTAATAACAATTGTTGGTAGGCACCACTCAGATCCAGGACACAAAATACCTTGGCTCCAGCCAGCTCTGCGAATATGTCCTCTGGAAGAGGCAATGGATAGTGATCTGTGTCTAACATCTTATTTAAAGTCACTTTATAGTCTACACACACTCTAATTTTTTTATCATTCTTTTGAACTACTACAATAGGGCTAGCCCAATCACTATGCGTTACTCTTTTAATAATTCCTGCCTTTTCTAAATTTAATATCTCATTTTCTACTTCCTTCCTCTTAGCATAAGGAATGGAGTAAGCTCTATGAAAAATAGGAGTTGCCCCATCCCTTAGCTTCAAAGTAGCCTGCATGTTTACAATATGTGAGGACCTGTCTTTATCAAACACACACTTATATTTATTCTTAACACTTTCAATCAACTTATTTTTTTCTAGAGATATCCCCACTTTTTGTATAAATCCTACTTTGTGAAGTTTAAATCTTTCTTGCCAGTTAGGAAATAATATTTTCAACCAATTCCTACCAATCAAAGGCTCGAAATACTTATCACAGTCAATTACTATGAGGTAAAAGTCATTTTTTACATTTCTAGGTTCTATTTTAATAGCCCCAAGCACTGACAAAGGGGTTCCTGACAACGCCTTTAACTTAGTTAAACACTTTCTTAATTCAAACCCTGAAAAGTAGTTTTTATAGTCTTTCAGATGGATCACTGACTTGCAGGCTCCTGTATCAATATACATACTTAATTTTCTGTTTCCTAGTCACAAAGGGAGTTCTGCACAATCTTCAGACACATTTCCAATGCTCCCTAGTACAACATCTTGCTCTCGCTTGCATTGAGTTAGCTCTTGCTTGTTCTCAGTATCTACATTCCGAATGCTTCTATACCGGCATTTATGTGCTAGATGGCCTTGTTTCTTGCACACATAGCAAACACAATCTTTTTTGTAGCACCTATCAGTAGAATGTGAACCGCCGCAGCATCTGCATTCTAATCTTCCAGGATTATTGTTGTAAGAAGAATTGTATCCTGTTCTAATGGGTACCGGGGTCTTGCTTACCGTTTTCCTCTTTTGGAGCATTTGTATGTTTTCTGCTTCTGGTTGAATATTTTTTGTGTCTTTGGCGGCACTTTCTAAAGCCGTCGCCAACTTAATTGCCTTTTCTAAGGTCAACTTCTCCTCCGCTAACAGTTTGCTAATAATATTTTCATTTTTCAATCCACACACTAATTTGTCTCTTAATGCGTCGTCCAGGAAAGTTTTGAAGTCACATTTAGCAGCTACTCTTTTTATTTCTACCATAAAATCGTTGATTGTTTGTTGTTCTTTTTGTTGACACCTATAGAATTCGAATCTCCACGCAATAATGCTCTTCTTTTCAACGTAGTGCTCTTTGAGTGTACTTATTAACTGTTCGTACGTTTTGTCTTTCGGTATTTCAGGGGACAGCAAGTTTTTCAGCACGCCATAACAGTGCAATGCGATGCGCGCTTGGAAGCAGTCGTGTCTCACTGCAACGTATCGAATAACATAATTATTCGCGATTGGCGCGACTTAGGTCGCTGCCCTGTGTACTTCGCAATGGGTTCGCAACAACTCATAGCGAATGAGTTATTGGCGTTTATTCAAAACGCCCTCGAAAACATGGATGAAGTCAGCATCAGGCAGATCTGCAAATCGAGTTTTAGTGAAGACGATATTTGCAGTGGCAAGGCGCTACTTTACCAGACGCTCGGTAAAATGGACCAGATGCCATCTCGGAGGAGGGATGGGGGTGTGAAGAGTCTTCAGGACATAATAAAGCTGTTCCGGGAGACCAATCCAGATGACGTGCCTGCTTTCGTTGCAAAGCGGCTGGACCGTTTACCGCCAGTGTCCTTCGATCACGTCGATGTTACTAGGCTGCTGAAGGACATAACATTCCTGAAGGCGAGTCTAGTTGAAGTGCAGTCCAAGTTGGAGATGGCCAATAATAACATCTCTGAATTACGTGCCGAAATAGTGACACTTCGTGGCAAAGATTCGGTATGTAGGTCAGGCGCGGTCACCGACTTGGGCTCGAGTAACGATGCGCGTGCAAATACGTGCGATGCTGTGTCAGCGGCATGCGTCACGAATATGACGCGAGTAGCCTGCCCAGCGCGTGCGCTCCGCACTCCGCGTCCTGTTATCCCGGTTTCTGCTCCAGTGGCTGAATCATCGGCTCCTCGTCGCAACTACGCCGCTGCTGCTGCAAAACGGAACAAAGCACCTTCTGAGGTGCCGGAAAGTGCTCCTCGCATTGAGGACCTTTCTCGCGCCGGAGTGGATGAAGTGGGATTCACGCCGGTGACGAAGAAGAAGAAGGCGCGCAAGGTGCCTCGTAAGAGCCAGTGTGGCACTGCGGACTTGGATAATACATCTGGTCTGCGTGTTGCCCTTCCGAACAAGGCGCTTTATGTGTCGCGCCTGCATTATTCCGCTACGGCCAATGATGTGGTGGAATATATTCGCAAGAAGACCCGCTTCGACTTAAGGGTGTTCCAGCTGCGGTCGCGCCACTACGTGCACTTCAGCTCGTTTGTGGTGCGCGTGCCGCGGTCGCTGCAGGACACCATCGCAAGCGCCGACTTCTGGCCGAAGGGGGTAGTGTTTCGGCGGTTCCGTGGGAGTTTGCCAAATCCTACGCCGGATCAGGCGACGAAACAGAGACTTCCTGTTATGTCGCCAAAATAACTTAGATTAATAATTTATGTTAATATGTATGTTAGTTTGTAAGGTATGTATCTATGGGCCTTCGATGCCTGAAAATAAATGGATTATTATTATTATTATTTGTATGTCTTTGCCATATCTCGGCACCATGGGGTCCCGGGCGTTTGGGAGGCATGCGTGGGGCCGAAGCCAACAGCGCAGAGGCCCTTTAAGACAATTAATATAAAGCAAGGATACACGTGGCGGATACCATCCCCGACCGCACAATATGATACGTCCGGAGATGGTCCCCGCCAGGTGCAAAGACTATTGCAGTGCAGCACTGTGACTGCGATGGAAACTAAGGTCATGGGCTATGGTTGGTATATTGGATGGACTGGATACTGGGTTATGGGAGGAGACTAGCGGACACCTGCCGTGACAATCAGTCTCAAAATTGTAAAAAGGCAGGTGGTGACTCGCCAACTCATTTAGTGGGCCCTACAAACGGCCGCACGCACAGTGCGACAATAGCGCAACACTTAAGAGCGGCTTTGAGGTTGTAGAGAGGTGAGACTGCGGTAGCCAGATCCCGGTAATCCGTTCAAGGGCCGCCGGCGTTATGACATTTTACACTTCCAACCTGGAGCATAGGTCCCGCTCTTGCGAATCCACTCTGGCCGGCCGGTCAAGGCAAGCACAGAGGCGAGGGCCATATAAAAGGGCCCTCTGGAATAGGAGTCCGCGGTGTCGCCACTCACCGTCAGCTCGCCACAAGCTGCCCCCGCGGGGTTATTATTATTATTATTATAACATTCTGGCCCAATTAACGTTATTAATAACGCTACTTTTTTTGCTTCGTCCGTGATATCGTTGACTATGAAAAATTGTTCCATCCTCTCAATGTAGGCTACGAAATCGCCTCCTTGGCGATAGTTTTCTATACTGCCTATCATAGCCATGGTTTTATTTTTTGTCCTCGTCGCCAATATTATATTCTTATTTAAAATAACACACCGGATATTAGACTTTAATGTTTTTATTACTTTAGAATCTTCAGATACATTCGATCTCAATCGCCATTATGAATATGCCACCAAGTGACAGCTGTCATTATATTTTGGCGCGCTTTGCGCTATTTGAGTCACATAAATACATGATACACCAGTTTTCTTTTTTATCTTTTAGTTTCCAAGTTTTGCCCTTTCAAAATCCAGAGTGGGGTCAAATTCCTGGTTGTGGAAAAACAGACATAATTTTTTTTTATAAAAGGTAACGAAATAATGATTAGTTTGTTTGATTAGGTAAGAAATGTTGATTTGATACTGTATATCATAATGTATCTGGATTAACTACAAAAAAAATGGCGACCATCCGAAATGAACACTTAATCGGTCAATTAGTGCAATTTTCAATTGGTCCTTGAGCCAACCCTGGTGCATATCAAATATAATTGTATTCTAAAAAATAAAGTACTTGCCGTGTTCATCTTGTAAAATAAAAATAAATGTGTTAGAGCAACTACTTGTAATAGAAAAATATAAATGAAAATTGAGATTTTCGAAAAATGCTCATGTTTGACTCTAAAAAAATCAATGTGGAAGATAAAATAATATTTTAATTTTAATCATCAATTATAGCTGATATCTTATTTGATTAGATTTCGAAAAAAAAGTTTTGTTATTTTGCCTATTTTCCGAAATACGATTTTTTTATCTGCCCATCTAGTGCATTTTTTCTCTTGTTATATTTATGCAGATTAAAATATAAATATGACCTTAAACTTTTAAATGCCTATGAATTCAATGAGAAAATATTAAATTTAATCCAGACGATTAAAATTGACTGTATACACCATGCCCGTTAATGAACCGAAAAAAATTAACCACGTATTTCTAACTGCATTTAGAAAATATAATGACATATGAAAAGATCTGGATTGGGCTTAGTTTCAGAGATAATGACATCTTTCTTTAGAAATGTTTTTCATAGTAGTTTGTAAGGAAACGTATTTTTAGACTGCAATGTTACCAACAAAACTTTTAAATTCACTGAAAATACGTTATAAACACTATAAATATGTAAAAACCAAAAGTTACACTGGTGAAACTACAGTCTAAACTACGTTTTTGCACAAATTATTATGAAAAATATTTCTAGAGAAAGATGTCAATCTCTGAAATGAAGCCAAATCCAGATGTTTTCATTTGACACTATAGTCTTTAAATGTAGTCAGAAATACATGCTTTAAATATTTCCGGTTAGTAACGGGCACGGTGCATAAAGTAAATTTCGATCATGGGAATTTTATTTCATATTTTTCCATCGAATCCATACATATTTTAAAGTTTAAGGCCATATTTATATTTTAATCTGCATAAATACAACAAGATCAAAAAGGCTCGAGATGAGCAGTTAAAAAAATCATATTTCGAAAAATAGGCAAAATAACAAAACTTTTTTTTCGAAATCTAATTAACGAAGACATTAGTTATATTTTATGATCAAAATCAAAATGTTATTTCATCTGCCACATGGATTTTTTTAGAGTCAAACATGAGCATTTTTCGAAATTCTCAATTTTCACTTGTATTTTTCTATTAGAAGTAATTGCTGTAACACATTTATATTTATTTGACAAGATGACTACAACAAGTACTTTATTTTTCAGAAAAAAATAATCTTTTATATGCACCAGGGTCGGCTCAAGAATCAATTGAAAATTGCAAAAATTGACCAATTAGATGTACATTTCGGGCGGTCGTAATTTGTTTCGTAGTTGATTCTGATTAATTTTGTTATTTATTGTATTATTCACATTTCTTGCTTAATTCAACAGAGTAATAATTATTTCGTTACCTCTTATAGAAAAAAAGTTAGGTCGGATTTTGTACAAGCAGGAATTTGACCCCACTCTTAATTTTGAATGGGCAAAACTTGGAAATTAAAAGATAAAAAAGAAAACTGGTGGTGGTTCAGCACTTCTGCCACCATGAAGTATATCCTCAATTTTCTTCATTCAAATCAAAAGTCATGCGGCACACTTTTTAGTTCAAATTTGTTGAAATCAAATGGAATAACCCTTTTAGGTTGAAATATTAGGTATTAACGAAAATAAATGAAAAATGTCATGTGTGCCTACAACATTTGAAGAGTTCCCTCGATTTCTCCAGGATCCCATCATCAGATCTGAATTCGGTGACAATGGGACCAACTAGAAGGTATACCCTTTCAAACAAAAAAAGAATTTTTGAAATCGGTCCACGCGTCTTCGAGTAATCGGGGAACATACATAAAAAAAAAAAAAAGATTTCGACGAATTGTAAACCTCCTCCTTTTTGAAGTCGGTTAAAAATTAGCACGTGACATACAGAAATATTCCGTGTTCATTCGTAGCGAGTATTTGTGGTTTAAACGTGGAGACCGGCTGGCAATTATTCAATATTCTATATGGCTATCTCAGCAAAAATAGGTTTTATTAGTCTAACTTTATTAGTTACTCGTCTTTAAATTAAATCATAACTCGCAAAGACTCGCTTACTTTCCAGACTTGTTTCACAGATGAAGATATATCAACAAAAGACGTACACAATAATTACTGTAATAATTTCTGAAGTTCCTACGCAATATTGCTCAAAGTGTTATTTGACTTGAGTCCCTAATAAAGCCCGAAGAACATTTTCAAAGACATTTCAAAATCTTAAACGGGGAACTTAAATCTGGCAAAACATACAAACTCGCATGTCGGGAATTGCTTTCCGACCCACATATGCAAAGTTTGTCGTGTCCTGAGATTCATAAAGACGGCTTACTTAATAAAACTTCTTCCATTGTGACTGAGTAGGGTTGTCTCTTCACTACTTACGAGGAAAATAAAATATATTACCAATAACAAGACTGAAATAGCGATACAAGTGCGAAATAGATTGCTGATACAAGTGGCGATTAATTAAAACACGACCGAAGGGATTTTAAATCGACACAAGTTACGAATATCGTTGCTACTCGTGTATCGCACGCCGTTTTTCAGTACAAATGGCCCTCCGAACTTTTGGCCTGATAAGAAAAATAAACCACTTTTCGCGCGCGTACTTAGTGCACACACACCATCTGTGCAGAAAAATATAATTATTTAATCCCGACTGTAGCAAACCAGCAGACGTAATATCAATTGATAACAGCCTATGGATCTTATCTTATCTATCTTATCTATCTTAGCCTATGGATACCTGTAACTATATAGATGTTACATATGCTAACTGAAGATTCACTGTGTTGACAACTAAAGCAATAAAAGGGAGGACCCTACCCGTACCCGGTCAATATACTGCATCCGTTGAGTGATGCGCCTAGTAACAAATATGCTACCCGGTTTTCCAAATAATTTCTCGAAAGTGCCCAATGAATATCTAGTTCTTCACCTAGTATAATTATTTTCAGTTGACATTTTAAAAAAAAATTGGGTCAAAAATAGTACATTACTACCGAGGCCGGGAAGTGACTGGTTGCCGGCCGAATATATGTAGACGGCCGAGCGAAGCGAGGCCGGATAGTATTCGGACGGCAACCCGTCACTTCATGGCCGAGGTATGAATAATGCTTTTCTCAAACATGCAATGAAATGAAACAAAAAAATTTATCTCCATTCTTAGAAATAGGCATGATGACTGGCAAGTCAAATCAGCATCTTTTATCGAACTGTCAAAACGATCACCACTATGGAATTTTATATGAAATACTCAAAAGTGACGTCACGTTCGAGTACTGCCAAAGGACCTACTCTTTTAAGTTCTTTTCAATTTATTAAATAGAAGTTCTGTACAAAAATTACAGCAATCTACATCTTAGTAATAATTTATTCGTGTATTATGTCGTGCATAATGTTAAATAATTTATTTTAGCAACAGTCATCATCCCTATTATAAGTCAACTGCATAACTAAGTCTTTCAAAGTTTGAAACACAACAAAAGTCAAATACTTTTTTTTATATATTTTAAGTCCTTGTGGACAGGCGAAAGCACTAAGCTATACTGCCTTAAAAATCAAATACGTCACAGACACCTCATTTTTTTTTAAGTTCGACCTGTTTGAAACGCGCCAATTTTTAATTCTAAAAAGCAGTATTAGACGACTCGGTCTGTTGAGTCCAATTAATCGCATTCGGTGATCGGGGCCGACGACGGATCGCACTGTATAATACTGCTTTTTAAATATTATTTTGAGTAGTTATTGTACATATTTTAAATTATATAATTTAAATACTTAATTATAACTGCAACAATTAGCCAATCATTTTTTTTAATACTAATATTACTTACAGATAATTATTGGCTAAAATCCAAGATGCCAGGTCACAACCCTATGTCGAATGAAAATTAAAAAAGTGGCACTTGCCGGCCTAGGCCGGCAACGAGGTACTTCCCGGCCACTTTTTAGGCACGTAACTACAACATTTCATTGCATGTTTGAGAAAATATACTTACCTATCAATACAGGGTGTTACACGAGCCATTAAAAACCTTGAACGGGGTAATTTGGTAGGTTATACTGAACAACTTTTACTATGGAGCTACCCCAAAAATTTCAAAAAAATGTTGGCTCTTTCATACAAAATGTTGTTATCGATCGGTCAAAGTAGGTAGGTCAAAATGTATGAAAAAGACAATTTTGTTTTTAGATTTAGTGATTGGCTCCATAGTAAAAGTTGTTCAGTATAACCTACCAAATCACCATCAAGCTTTTCAGTGGCTCTTGTAACGCCCTGTATAAGTTATTCTCATATTATAGAAAAAAATATTCATATACATTCACAATATATATTGATACAAAAGAACAAAAAAGAGGCTTACGTAAAAAATATAATCTTAAGAAAAACCAGATGAAATATGGTATGCCGCTGTAGGAAAAGATGGAGGATGGAGGTTTTACATAATGACTAATAGATATCTTAATAGTAGCAACCCTAGATTGAATAGAAGGATCTTGAAAGCCCGCCTGCTGTTTGTTATCCTTTACCTATTCTTATCTACCGAACTAGGCTCAGCCACCCCACTTTACCTTGTCAGTAACAAGTCTCACCCATTCAAAGAATGCAAAGAAATATGTCTCTGATATTTCTGAAACACAATGGAAGAAACCTGACACAAATGTACGAAATATAACTTTATTTGCTTTTTTCTCGGTAGAAAGGTCAAACACCTCATTATCATCGTTAATGTTTATTTTAAGCGCACGCCTAGTAATATCTTTATTTCTTACCTAGAAAAAAAGTTATACAATGTGTTACCATAACCCGGGCTTTTACGAAAATAAGTAATAATACGCATTACGTATTGGCAATCGTTTTCAAGTATTACGAGTTGACAAATATTTAAACTACTGTACGGTCGAGGAAATTGTATGTTTAGCAGTTTATGGCTCACTTTACTTTGGGCGTCTTATTACATACATAACAACCAAATTAACTTGAACCGCAAAGTGCTAAACATTCAATTTCCTCGACTGTACAATTAATTTTATTTCTTTCGAACGATCAATGTCACGCGTATACTGCTTAGTTGTCAAACGCTACGAGTGGCTGCGGACTGTCATTGTCAATAACGATTCATTTGGAAGTACATTGCTTATTACTGAGCTTTTCTTAAAAAAATTATTACATACGTTTAAAATTTGAATTCTTAATCAAATAATGCTCACGGTTTGGCTAAAAATCAGCAACTCAATACTCGGTTTCAATAAAAGCCTGCATGATGTTAACGCACTGTATATCCACATTATCATCATCATCATCATCATTGAAGCCTATTTCAGTTCACTGTTGAACGCAGGCCTCTCCTATTACCTATACGCGTCCATACGCGTAAAGGAAACTGGAGAGGAGGTAATAGAATTCATTTTGGAAGAAGGAGAGTGATTGAAATTGATTGACATGACACTTATTTTTAAAATAAATTGTAACTATAAGAACATAAAGTTCATTTTTATATAAGGTGTCCAAGTTACTAGCAATTTACCCTACTATACTACTACAGACTACAGCAAACAGTAAATGTTTACATATTTTTAGTAAACTTAATAATGAATGTAGTTCTTTGTTATCAATTGCATCTAATAGAGCAAGAAATTGTTTTTCAAGATTAATCAAGTAGTACTTCAAGTAATTACAAAACTGAACTAAGTAAATGTAACTGTTAAGACAAACATCAAGAGGCGTATCTGAATGCCTGGAGGCTGCAGACGACCTAAAATGGTCCTTAAAGCCAAGTACGTTTGTTCGACTCAGTCGACCTTACTGTCTCATGTTTACATATAATCGCTAATTTAGGTTACATTAATGTTTGTTAAAGGTAAATACTTACACAAACAAAACTAAGACGTGTAGAATTACATGGCTTAGTTTGAGAAACTTGAGCTAAACATGCAAGAACTTGTCTTGAGACTTTAGCTCCTAAATAAATAAATATCTTAGGACATCTTACAAAAATCAACCTAGTCCCACGGTAAGCTCAGTGTAGTGCAGTAATCAACGTAGGTGAGTAATTTATTTTACTAGTTTTTGCTATCTTTTAATAGTACATTACTACTGAGGCCGGGAAATGATTGGTTGCCGGCCGAATATATGTAGACGGATAGTATTCGGACGGCAACCCGTCACTTCATGGCCGAGGTATGTATAATGCTTTTCTCAAACATGCAATGAAATGAAACAAAAAAATGTATCTTCTTTCTAAGAAATTATAAGTCAACTACATATAACTAAGTCTTTGAAACAACAAAAGTCAAATACGACACCGACACTTCATTTTTTTTAAGATTGACTTGTTTGAAAGGTGCTAGTTTTTACTTTTAAAAAGCGGTATAAGACGACGTGGTCGGTTGGGTCCAACCAATCGCATGCGGTGATCGGGGCCGACGGATCGCGCCGTATAATACTGCTTTCTAAATATTATTTTGAGTAGTTATTGTACATTTATTTTAAATTATATAATTTAAATACCTAATTAATACGTTAATACTAACATTACTTACAGATAATTATTGGCTAAAAGCCAAGATGCCAGGTCACAACCCTATGTCAAATGAAAATTCAAAAAGAGGCACTTGCCGGCCTAGGCCGGCAAGGAGGTACTTCCCGGCCACTTTTTAGGCACGTACCTAACTACAACATTTTATTGCATGTTTGAGAATAATAATATTTATAATCTAGAAAAGTATTGACAATTAAGGTATCTGTGCCGTGTTGGCCGGCGCTGTAACGTCCTAGTGGGCAAAGTCTCATACTTTTCAATACAAAGAATATGTCGTTTTTTGTCTGATACGCTCATGCTACGGTCATGGTATGGTACGGCCTAGTGGGCAGATACCTTTAAGGTAAGGTAGGTTTATTAGGATAACTAGTTAAATTTAATTTATGTACAGATCTGTAAATAAACTTTTTATACTAAAATTATTTTAATAAGCCTGCGCAATATCCGAAGCAAAGTTTATTTAAGATTCAATCTGAAAAGTAACGTTTTGAATAAAATTCAAATTTGGGCCTTGTAAATAAAGATTAAAGATATTGCTTCTAAGAACAAACCTACGTAGAACAAAGTTTCCAAAGTTCCACATTTAAGACGATACGTCTAAAGCTCAGGCACACTTCATTTGCAATTCGATACCTTCAAACTTTGTGATTAAAAAACTTGAATGCTCATACTAATTCAGGTTATATTAAAGAGCGGAAAACATAAAGTGGTCTTAAGATGTTGAATGTTTAAGTGTGCTTGTGGTTTGCGGGAAAACGAAATTGTGTTTTGTAACGAATCGCTTGTGAAATGTAACTTTTTTTAATGAGAAGGAAACAATTTCACAATAAATATTTCTTATAAGGTTGGCAAATCTTACCAAATTTGATTTAGGTACCTAAAGATTGCAAATTACGACATCTTGCCTCATACAATTTAATTATAATCTGTGGTACTGGTAATGCGCTTGTGATTTTATTTGTATTGCTGGGGCCTGGGGCCTATTTCTCGTACATTACAAGTTCACAAGTCTACAAGTTTACGTATAAAACTCAATTACACAAGTGTGGTTTAATTCTGTTTCTCTAACAAATGATTCTACAAGTGCTACATGGAGGTAGCACTTGTAGTAATCATAGAGTAAAAAAGAGGTTTATTTACTAAGCAAAGTGGAAACGCAATGGCCATTATAAATGTTATGTTAATGTCATTGTCACTCATGTGCATCATAATCTTCATAAGAAGAAAATACGTCCTTTTAAAATTTAAGTGACAATATATGTCATCTACTATTCTTCAATAAAATGGCCGACTTGTGTCTGGCATGTGTCAGGGGAATGTATGTAGTGTATAAAATACAAGTAGTTATGAATAGCGTTTCTTAAAAATATTAATCACAAGTGTAAAATCAACGTCAGTTTCGTCAGTCACTCTTAGAATGTTTACAAGCCCTAGGGTGTCCGTATTTTTATATGATAAGGTGAATTCGTTAATAAATTACGCTAACCTTTAATAATATATTGTTTTGTTTTTGTGAAATAGCTCAAATTGTATTCTTAAATATTTTTTTGAGTTAATAATGACATCGTGATTTACACGAAAGAATGCAAAATCAATACAAGTAGTAATAATGATGTCTAAATGCTACACGTACGTATGTATATTAAAATGGTCGAAATTAGAATTGAAATGCCCGATAATCATAGCAATAAATAGCTTAAATATTAATTTTTATTTTACTAAAGACATCTAGCGACCAATAGAATAATCAAATTGGCGGCGAGTAGGTGAACTAGAATCGTCAAATGCTTCGCATAACGCTTATGTCTATGGTTTTAAAACTGTGTATGCGGTCCTAGTACAACTGGTGATTGACAGTAGCTCGCGGCCTTCATAGGGCTACCCGTCTCTTTTTTATCAATACAATCAATAAGGGACTAGTAGCCCGTGAGAAGAGCGCGTGTTGGTGTTGCGCATAAGATATTATGCTAGCCTGATGCCTACGTTACTCTAAATAAAATATGTATCAGTCTCAATTGCTATGTATTTCTATCCTGTATGTATATGCCCCAGCAGCACCACAACGTGATAAAGCTTACAACGAAAAGAGAGGCATAGATTTTGGAACTACTCTTACGGTTTTATAAGCATGCTGTACCTAGATTTGTATTTTTATTGGTTTATGTCAAATAATATTTAACACTATAAAATAACCCCTTCATTTATCGATGAATAATGGATTTATAATAAATCAAACTTTTCGCATTAAGTGACAATTACACTTCGTCGTTGTTCGTCTAATGCATCATGCGTCGTTACTAAGCAACATACTTTGCTTTAGGTGCACGGCTCAGTGTAATTCCCGCATTAAAGTGGTTTGATTTCCATATAAGTACGGTTAGCACATGATTGGTGCGACAATATGTCGCTGCGAGATAGACTATCCGTCCCTCTTTAAGTAAGTAAAAGACGGGAAATCTATCTCGCAGCGACATACTGTCGCTCCGAACATGTGCTAAGCGTAAAGAATTGCTTGTGGTTTAGCAAGCCGTAACGTATTACCACATTATAAAAATATGCGAATTTAATATATATGGCAATCGAACAACCTTAATGTTTTATAGTTATAGTAAATGAAACAATTAGGACCTTTTTAACGATTTTATTTTATTACAATTACAATAGTATTTTTCATAGTATAGGCTTTGGAGTATCCCATACAAAATATTAAAATATTCTCATAACTCCACCTACTCCAATGATGTGAATCAGTGGCCCTAGCACATCTTGTG
Organism: Thaumatotibia leucotreta; assembly: GCA_025490895.1. Classification (NCBI taxonomy): domain Eukaryota; kingdom Metazoa; phylum Arthropoda; class Insecta; order Lepidoptera; family Tortricidae; genus Thaumatotibia; species Thaumatotibia leucotreta. The sequence goes on from JALPQI010031411.1 coordinate 52,293, forward strand.
TTTAACAGCAACTTGCACCTACCAGATTCTTTTCGATTGCATAGATTAAAAGGAGATGTGTATCTGTAAGTTGATGTCAAATACAAGATATTCTAGCCCGCCAGTGATCTCCGCCATGAGACACAGTGGCCTTAGCACATCTTGTGTATGAAAGCAACACGCAGCTAGCCATCTCTTTTCGATTATACTGATTAACAAGAGACTGGTAGCCGCGAAAAAGCAGCGTGCTACTGTTAAACACAAGATATGCTAGCCTCCAGACTTATGAATCTATTTAGTCAATCATTTAATTTTCTTAATTTGCATTCATATACCAACTATACATAGTATAGGTAGGTGGGTGAATAATATCCGAGCGTTTCAACCGCTTAATTTTGGTGGCAACATTCTTGCCGAAGTTTCTATTGGTTACAATGTGCTACTTATCATGTCATTTGAAGGAGGACCGGTACCTTATACTAAATGAAATGACGAAGGATAACATTGAGAAGTTTAGAAACTTCGGCAAAAATGATGCCACCAAAATTAGGCGGTTGAAACGCTCAGATATTACCAATTTAATTAACAACTTGACGCTGGTGTATATAGTTCGTATTTAAAAAATCGGTTTGTTCGACTTATCGGGTTTCACTACGCAACCCTCGTAATGGTCAAGGACCCTATTGGATTCCAATAGTGTCTTCGACTATAAGTGATTCCGTACATGTGGAACCGTGTACATTATTATGAATATTCCTTTTTATTTAAAGTAAGAGTTATGCATTGTTTCCCGACATAAACTTTAGAACCGCAGGTATCCTATATATTCTTAGGACTACGTTTGAAGTGTCCATTACTAGTACTTCTCAACTAAAAGTTTCCAACACTTGCACCAGTGACCATTAAAGTTATCTATCATTCAATATACGGTTAACTTAGCAGACAATTTTTTCATGCGGGTACCTACTATAGCATTAGCGGTTTACTTGTAAGTTATGTTATGATATTCAAAGAATAAAGTAATATTGATAATTAATTATTAAGTACCTACTTAATAATTCATTATCAATATTACTGTTTCCTATATCCTATATACCTATATAGTAGGGTGGATCGATTTTTTTATTTTCGGGTAATCATAAAATAATCTTTACGAATCGATACTATGCGGCTAGAAAAACAAAAAATATTATGACCATTTTTGGATATTTTATCATTATGGACCCCATATAGAAGCCCGAAAATCGGCCTTATTTTTAAGGTTTTTTTAAGAAAACTCGGATGAGCAAGGATATTTTCTGTTTTAATTTTATGGATAAACAAAATAAGATTGTTTTTCATAAATTTAAGGTTTGTGTGATTAAATTATATGATAATTGTTCGCAGTACCTCCAAAAAATAATTTTCAACTTTGAGGCTCTTGGGGCAGTACTTCCCGAATGATTATCGTAAAAAGATATATTGTTGAAAAAGTTACTTTTTAGACAGGTTATTCCCATAGGGCCGCGTTTCAGAAAATAATGAAAAAAAATTTTTGTCCATGAATACATTGAAGTATGAAAAAAATTTTTTTTTTCGGATTTTTGGAACCGCGGGCCAATAGAATGATAGTCGTAAAAAGTAACATTCTGTAACAATATACCTTTTTCCGATATTCATTTGGTAAGTACTGCCCCAAGAGCCTCAAAGTTGAAAAACAGTTTTCGCCGATACTGGTTATAATTTTCATATAATTAAATTGTGCAAATTCTACATTTATGACAAATAATGTTATATTGTTTCTACATAAAAATAAACCCGAAAATATCCACGAACTACTGACTTTTCTTAAAAAAACCTTATAAATAGAGTAAATTTTTGGGCCTATAAACGAAGTACAAAATAAAAGTAAATCCAAAAATGATCATAATATTTTTTATTTCTCTAGCCACGAAGTATCGATCTATAAAGATTATTTTATGAATTTCCAAAAATAAAAAAATCGATCCACCCTACTATATAGGATATAGGAAACAGGTACTCCTTGGTGTTTGGCAATCGGTACAATTTATAAATACATACATACAAATATATATACGGCACACGCCTGATAAATATCGATGATCTTTATCAATTGAGCTCAGCAGGCTGGTCCAGATGCTTGAAGATGCTAGCGATGCTCATACCCATTCATTTTTTGATCAGACTCTTGAAATGAAATAGCGTACGAGTACAACTTATTTTGGAAGCGTTTATCCTGTTACTGATTGCTATTTCCCAGATAATCAATGAACATGAATAATAATAAGCAGGCCGTGACTTATATACCGGTATTTGGCGTCGAACCTGATACTTACCTCGGAATCTTCCGTATTCTGCTGCTCTACCTTAATTACTTACATATGTACTTCCTCCAATACTCCTTTTACCTGCGAAGTTATAAGTTTTTAAGCGTGTAAGCGAGTCCTAGTTTTGTATTTCATAAATCCTACTGAATGTTGTTATACTCGTACATGTCATAGATACATTGTTAGCGTGATTGTTTCATCGAACCTTATAAGCTTATAACCCTATTTAGGTACACATTACACACATTGTATAACAAAGCTAATTTACAAAAATATATTGACGTATGAAATTGTTAGTTAAAATAATGATTAGGAACAAGACCGCCCAACGTCTTCCGTTGTTTGCCTCAGTATTTTTATGGGTCGTCTAAAGCCACCAAAGCCACATCCATCCTTCCGAAACCTCTCGAAGAGTGCTTCGAAATCTGGCGACGGCTTACTGCCTGCGTTACATACGTATAACGGAAACAACGCAAAGACTGAAAAGCGATGCCGAGGCTACTAGGATGGAACCTTGCGGGTGTTGGGCGCCGATAATCATATCGATAATACACATATTCCATAATACTCGCCGCAGCATGACGGCGGTAAGAATACATTTCTCACCATCCCAACTCTTCCTGTGCGTATCGTAAACGTCGACTACATTATATAAAGTGTCACGACGACGGATTTATTGATGATGATGTGTCCATCATCATAGTGGGCACACAACTGAGATCGCCGACCCGCTGGCCTAGCATGGCGATTAAGTATGGGCATTTACCTCCTACTACGTCCTGCGTAGGTATAAGTAATAGAAGTGACTTTTGCCCAGCGATAGGCTGATGTAGTCTGATGATGATGAATACACGTATTCCTCATAGATTGCCACATGATTTAGTCACGTTTTATGTAGCATTTAATACATATAGTCTTGTCCTTAATAATCTTAAAATACACATACCTAAGCCACAACTTGCTGGGTATGAAAAAAGTGGTGGTAAGAAATGACAACTCTGAATTTTCTTAATTTACGTGTACGGAAAATAGTTGCTTAAGTTTTACCTCTATTAAACAAAAACCATTTCAATATAATATGATAAGACTTGACAGACAAATAATAACATGGACAATCCGATGGAAACTTCAAAGGTCCCTTATTGACGGATTTTATATTTACATAGAATAAATAGTAATGTATTCATATAATTATATGCTCTTACACACTTTAACACTACTAAAAGCAGAGCCGACTTACAACATAATTACGTAGGGGAGACCAGGTATGAACGTAACAATTTTCAGTTTTTGATTTTTTATGTTTTTTTGGTAGCAGTTTTCAAACTATGCATCTTTATATGCAATAGACACATATTTCATGTATCTTTTGGTACCAAAATAAACTTCATACATCGAATAGTTTTACAGAAAAATGGCTCACAGTGAAGGATGGAATTTGTTGCAATTATCCCTACCCCCAGGGCTGGTTGTAACAGTGCATAGGGATAATAGAAACAAAGTAAATAACTATAAAATAATCAATATAATTATGTCTAATTAATATTTTTAAGTAATCAACAGTCTTACAATATCAAAGACAAACATTAACAATGAATGAATGTAATTAACATTATTACTCGTATATGAGGCGAAATTAATTTATACCTATAGGATATATGAGTAACGTGAGAGCAATCAACTTTCTGTCTTATTTTAGTTAAATGGCATATAAACAAATGCATAGGTGTAATCCAAGGAATTAAATGCTTCCTGCAATGTCCTTATTTCTGAGTATACTACTAAGCTAATCATACAATGTACCTAATATGATAAAAAAAATGTGTTTTACTCCTCATCAACAGTGAATATTTGTTTCCAGAAACAAATTCCGCCTTGGGTAGTGCCGCTGAACTTTCAAGTAAAGCTTTCCTTTACTTTTCAATTACATGTCTATATAAAGTGATGTGAGCCAGTTGGTATTGGTACGTCTTTGCTGCGTCCCTGTAGGGCATTTTAAAAAAGGATCACCTTAACGGCAGCTAAAGCTATAATTCCTATTTTGGTGGACTTCTGTCTGTTGTTATTTTGTTTATATTAGACATTCTGCAACAAAAAGGCACTAAGTATATGAGTTATTTAATAAACGCTAGCACATAGGTGTACCAATGAGCCTCCAATTTGGAAATCGGGATGAAAGTAACAAGTTGTTTCAATCATCCCTGGGTATCGAATTTCCAGAATCCCACAAACACGTAGCAAAAAAACCTAAAAAGCATCATTAAAACATTGATTTGCAACCCTCAAACTGTAAATGATTAGTGATTTTACAACACCCATGCAAAACGCAAGCTATAGCGTTCACCATGAAAAATCTAGCTAAGATTGAAAAAATCGGTAAAAAGTTACTTTTGACGCATTTTTCTGGGACCATAGCACTACACGCATAACCTGCCGTCACAGCACCGTGGGTGTAACTGAGGTTAGGGGGGGAATCGAAATGGCATCTAATGCCCTGAAGGACGTTCGAATAGATGTCGTAGTAAAATTTTAAATGAATTTGTTACGTTCATCCCGCGTTACTTTTATACCTGGTCTCCCCTACCTAAATATTGGCCGGCCAGTCAGAGCCGCCATAGTCGTCTGTTTCTGTCTACGTGTGAAAGAAAGAGATGTTACATAATTGTTGACTTATGCAATATAATATTCAAATGTTTACTATTTCTACTATATACTAATGTACTTAATTGTATAAATAATTACCGTATCGAAATAATCTTCACTTGAACACCAAGAACAACTAAACGTGTCACTAGGTGCTTGCAACGTTAAGAACACCTTTAGGTGCCATGATGTCACCTGTCAAAGCGATTCTCACACTTTTACGTATGGCTTAGGTACATTTGCTCGATTGGGTTCGAACTTTTGGTGTATTTTTTAGCCCTATCTTGTGTAAGATGTAAGGCGTTCAAAGGTAACATGACACCATGAAGCTAACGCTACTCAGGTAATTCAGCTCAAAAGGCACGAACCAAATACGAAGCCGAAGAATCACTAAATTATATTCATAATCTGTAATACCTATTCATTTTATTACATATAACTTAAATATTCAAGAAAACAACAGAAAACGGAATATGTGATTCTCTTAAATATGAAAAAGTAGTAGGTACCTAGTTATAATATATTATACAATAATGTCTGTTTCAATCTTTAACCACAAGAATTAAACCGGCTCCGTTGTAATTATGATCCCAAAAGGCTACAAGATTATACGGAAATGAAATAAGGTTAACATAAATGTATCATATTTTGTGATTGTTCCGTTGTCATCAGCAGTTCCACGTTTGTTATATTATATTACACTATGACAAACAAGTAACCTGATGGTAAACAGCTACTGCAGCTTATAAACGTGGGCACAGTGATGTCACATACGTTTTGCCGACCCCTATGTCTCTATGTCTTTAGCAAAAGTCGACAGAAGTCTTGGTGGGCCCCCCATTGAATGCCCGTAGAGTTTTGGTTATGTTACGCAGCAGGAAACCATCACCATTAATAGATAGAGAATGTTAATTTGACTTTAGTTGTCTGTAAGGTATTCATCTCCCACCTCTTTACCCTTCACTTGATAAAAATATAATATTTATATGAATACGCTTGATATGTACATGAACGTACTAAACATCTATGTAAACGTGGATTTCAAGAATGAACGCAATTTCTCAATACTTGAGGAACTTAACTGATTAAAAATCCGTTTAGAAGTTCCCAAAATTTTAGGATTTCCCAACGACCCCGCCATCGGAAATAGTCTCCAAAAACAAACATGACAAAAATCCTGTATTGCTTATTAGTTGCTTAAATTAATGTAAGATCGTCATATAGCGCACCTTCTACGAGTAAATACTTAAATATTGTCAGCTCATGCACCTACGGGCGACTTCCTTTACTGCTGATAGGCTGCTATTGACACTGGAAACTACTTGTCAGCATCCATAACCTAGCTAGCATTGACTATGCCTACGAAACTGGAGGTTAAAGATTCGAATCCCGGCGAAGACGAATATTTGTTCCTTGGTCATGGTTGTTTTCTTGTTATTTCAATATAAGTATATCTTCCTATTTCAGTACCTATAGTATATACAGTGTAGAAATTAAACTCAGGCCCTGGAGGAAAACTACTTTAAATCCTTAAGCTAGCTAATTTTACTTAAAGGAGACATTCCTTTATTCCGCCGTGTGGTGACGGCAGTAAGAATACATTTGTCACAACCCCAACTCCTCCTGCGGGTGTCGTAAGAGTCGACTAAGGGATTGAAGTGTCACTGACCATTTTACAAGATTGATGATGGGCAGCAGCGTCATCATAGTGGACACATTACTGCGATTGCCAATCCGCTTGCCCAGCGTGGCGATTATGGGCATTTACCTCCTAATGCGTCTATACGCATAGTTAATAGGAGAGGCCTACGTCCAGCAGTCGACTAACATAGGCTGATGATGATGATGATGATGATGTATATTGTACCTATCTATTATAGAAATATGTCGTCTATCCACACCACACACACACACAATATCGTCACGCATTCGCACAATCTAAGCCTTATTTATTACTTTGGGCCTATCGACTTGTAAAATATTGGTGTAAGTAAATAACATAATCCACATCTATGACAGCCGCAAACGAAATGCGTGTACCAAGTTCTGAGAGTCCCCTTGGTCTTCATCTTCAGTTTCTTCGATTTCTGACAGAAACGTTATTTAAATAAATACAAAATTCGCCATGGACAGGACATGCTTAAGAAACTTCAAAAGATCGCTTGATTTCTCCAAAATGCTAATTAGATCCTGACTTGATTGTTTAACCAATTAAAAAGTATTTTAAATAAAAAATATGTACATATATTCAGCACAGTTACTTCGCTATCGGAAAATTGGCTTTTATTGAATTTTCACCCCTTTGTTAATATACCTACAGCTATAGCTACTCTTGAACATTTCCCCCAGTTCTATAAATACATATAATAGTTACCATAACCACTACGTTTTTCAATTACATTTTCCTCTAGCCTGAAAGTGACTTGCCGCCAAAAGCTCGAATAATGAATAACGAATTAATAACTAATTTCCTAGTGGGAGAATCACTTTGACATCATACGTCATGACAAAACAGATTCTGGGTGAAGACACGACAAGACAATACGCCTCGGAGCTCTTCTAGGTGGACTTGACTTCCCTGCAAACACAACAGAAACGAATAGAAGATAAATAAAATTATTTATTTGTACCCGTACACAATATAGAGATCTCTTTTCTCTTACGATTTTCTAAGATAAAACTAAAAATATGCGCGAATCGACAATGGTTTCCCTTGTAATAAAATTAAATGTGAAACGATCGTTTATTTATCAATGGTAAAAGATAGCACTTGTATACTTTTGTTGTAGACATTAATTACATGACGGCTTCCATAATTTAGTCGATAATCAGTAGTCACCCTGCTTGCGAAGCGAGGTTCGAATCCCGGAGGGTGCATCTCTTCGCGTAAGTAGTATTTATAACAAAAATATTGGTTCCTCAGTCATGGTTCTTTTCTACGTATTTAAGTATCTAATACATATATACCAAATATACATATCCTCCTTTAATTAGTACACAAAACCCAAGCCTTAATGGAGCTTACCGTGAAACTCTGTAGATTTGTGTATGAATGCTTTATGACGTTCATTTATATTTTGACTATTTTACGCAGTAGGTATGAAAACTATTTAACACTATACTTCTTAGGTACTCACATTTACCTGTGGTTATACTTTCGTAAGATACCTTAACGAAATATTTAGATTAAAAAAGGCAAGTTGCCTTGATGCATATTTATAGAACACACAGATTGATGCATTATATAGTACATTTTTGTTTACATTACTTACGAGTACATACTATTTCATAGAATCTTATATTCAAAGCTAATCTAAGCACGGACACCGTTTACCAATTTTTCAATACCAAGGATGTATACCTACCACCTTTCCTGGAGGAGCTATTCTTCATCATAATTAAAGTTCTTGACGAAGTATTCCACTGTCCGTTTCATATCTATCTCATCTTGCCTTGAATGTAGTTCACCATTGTTGACTGATTAATTGCATTTGCTCTTCGATGTGCATGTAAAAAGTAAATAATATATTAGTAACTTAAGAATTTTAAGTGACTGGCCAGGTGGCCAGATATAGCACAGAACCGGGATGAATAGAAGAAGAGGGGGGGAGGCCTTTGCCCAGCAATGGGACAGAATGGGCTTATAATAATAATAATAATCGGGGGCAGCTTGTGGCGAGCTGACGGTGAGTGGCGACACCGCGGACCCCTATTCCAGAGGGCCCTTTTATATGGCCCTCGCCTCTGTGCTTGCCTTGACCGGCCGGCCAGAGTGGATTCGCAAGAGCGGGACCTATGCTCCAGGTTGGAAGTGTAAAATGTCATAACGCCGGCGGCCCTTGAACGGATTACCGGGATCTGGCTACCGCAGTCTCACCTCTCGACAACCTCAAAGCCGCTCTGAAATGTTGCGCTATTGTCGCACTGTGCGTGCGGCCGTTTGTAGGGCCCACTAAATGAGTTGGCGAGTCACCACCTGCCTTTTTACAATTTTGAGACTGATTGTCACGGCAGGTGTCCGCTAGTCTCCTCCCATAACCCAGTATCCAGTCCATCCATTATACCAACCATAGCCCAAGACCTTAGTTTCCATCGCAGTCACAGTGCTGCACTGCAATAGTCTTTGCACCTGGCGGGGACCATCTCCCGACGTATCATATTGTGCGCTCGGGGATGGTATCCGCCACGTGTATCCCTTGCTTTTAGATTATTTGTCTTAAAAGGCCTCTGCGCTGTTGGCTTCGGCCCCACGTATGCCTCCCAAAGGTCCGAGACCCCATGGTCCCGAGATAAGGTAAAGACGAACAATAATAATAATAATAACTTAAGACTAGGTTGATTTATACATATATACTAGACTATACTTGACTTGAGTAATATAAAATTATACAAATTGATCGCCATTTTAAATGGTAAATGCCCTTTACTATTGCAATAATTGAAACATAAATACATTGTCATTATGGTCATTGTAGAAGATGCGTGATAAGTAGTATAATAATCACAGCGACATTACTCAAATGACTCATCATAAAAACAATCAAAATCTAGTAACTTTGTTCAAGTAAGTAGGTACCTATGAATATATGTATAGGTTACCTGTAAATTCTTGTATTATTGGAAATGGGGAAGTTTATAAGAGATTTCAAAAGAATTAAGATACTTTCAAATAACGATATTTCGTTCACGAGTCCTTTAAAATTAATTAGAAACCGCTTCGGTATGGACAGACGGACGGACCAGCACATAGGTACTATAACATAATATATGCATAGATATGTATTTTTAGAACTAGGAAAAGGACGGATGTATGACATTGATGGCATAAAATCATACCTATCTAGTACCAAACACTGCTTAGCATAT
>JALPQI010031412.1:0-46308 GCA_025490895.1 Thaumatotibia leucotreta
ATGCGCGAATCGACAATGGTTTCCCTTGTAATAAAATTAAATGTGAAACGATCGTTTATTTATCAATGGTAAAAGATAGCACTTGTATACTTTTGTTGTAGACATTAATTACATGACGGCTTCCATAATTTAGTCGATAATCAGTAGTCACCCTGCTTGCGAAGCGAGGTTCGAATCCCGGAGGGTGCATCTCTTCGCGTAAGTAGTATTTATAACAAAAATATTGGTTCCTCAGTCATGGTTCTTTTCTACGTATTTAAGTATCTAATACATATATACCAAATATACATATCCTCCTTTAATTAGTACACAAAACCCAAGCCTTAATGGAGCTTACCGTGAAACTCTGTAGATTTGTGTATGAATGCTTTATGACGTTCATTTATATTTTGACTATTTTACGCAGTAGGTATGAAAACTATTTTACACTATACTTCTTAGGTACTCACATTTACCTGTGGTTATACTTTCGTAAGATACCTTAACGAAATATTTAGATTAAAAAAGGCAAGTTGCCTTGATGCATATTTATAGAACACACAGATAGATGCATTATATAGTACATTTTTGTTTACATTACTTACGAGTACATACTATTTCATAGAATCTTATATTCAAAGCTAATCTAAGCACGGACACCGTTTACCAATTTTTCAATACCAAGGATGTATACCTACCACCTTTCCTGGAGGAGCTATTCTTCATCATAATTAAAGTTCTTGACGAAGTATTCCACTGTCCGTTTCATATCTATCTCATCTTGCCTTGAATGTAGTTCACCATTGTTGACTGATTAATTGCATTTGCTCTTCGATGTGCATGTAAAAAGTAAATAATATATTAGTAACTTAAGAATTTTAAGTGACTGGCCAGGTGGCCAGATATAGCACAGAACCGGGATGAATAGAAGAAGAGGGGGGAGGCCTTTGCCCAGCAATGGGACAGAATGGGCTTATAATAATAATAATAATCGGGGGCAGCTTGTGGCGAGCTGACGGTGAGTGGCGACACCGCGGACCCCTATTCCAGAGGGCCCTTTTATATGGCCCTCGCCTCTGTGCTTGCCTTGACCGGCCGGCCAGAGTGGATTCGCAAGAGCGGGACTTATGCTCCAGGTTGGAAGTGTAAAATGTCATAACGCCGGCGGCCCTTGAACGGATTACCGGGATCTGGCTACCGCAGTCTCACCTCTCGACAACCTCAAAGCCGCTCTGAAATGTTGCGCTATTGTCGCACTGTGCGTGCGGCCGTTTGTAGGGCCCACTAAATGAGTTGGCGAGTCACCACCTGCCTTTTTACAATTTTGAGACTGATTGTCACGGCAGGTGTCCGCTAGTCTCCTCCCATAACCCAGTATCCAGTCCATCCATTATACCAACCATAGCCCAAGACCTTAGTTTCCATCGCAGTCACAGTGCTGCACTGCAATAGTCTTTGCACCTGGCGGGGACCATCTCCGGACGTATCATATTGTGCGCTCGGGGATGGTATCCGCCACGTGTATCCCTTGCTTTTAGATTATTTGTCTTAAAAGGCCTCTGCGCTGTTGGCTTCGGCCCCACGTATGCCTCCCAAAGGTCCGAGACCCCATGGTCCCGAGATAAGGTAAAGACGAACAATAATAATAATAATAACTTAAGACTAGGTTGATTTATACATATATACTAGACTATACTTGACTTGAGTAATATAAAATTATACAAATTGATCGCCATTTTAAATGGTAAATGCCCTTTACTATTGCAATAATTGAAACATAAATACATTGTCATTATGGTCATTGTAGAAGATGCGTGATAAGTAGTATAATAATCACAGCGACATTACTCAAATGACTCATCATAAAAACAATCAAAATCTAGTAACTTTGTTCAAGTAAGTAGGTACCTATGAATATATGTATAGGTTACCTGTAAATTCTTGTATTATTGGAAATGGGGAAGTTTATAAGAGATTTCAAAAGAATTAAGATACTTTCAAATAACGATATTTCGTTCACGAGTCCTTTAAAATTAATTAGAAACCGCTTCGGTATGGACAGACGGACGGACCAGCACATAGGTACTATAACATAATATATGCATAGATATGTATTTTTAGAACTAGGAAAAGGACGGATGTATGACATTGATGGCATAAAATCATACCTATCTAGTACCAAACACTGCTTAGCATATTAGGACTACTAAAATTACAGGTTTCGGGTTTACGGCAAATGTGCCTACAACGCTCAAGAAAATGATGATGCATTGACCGTAAATTGGTACTTCTACTTCGTTTTTGGTATAGTAACTTAAATTGAAAATTCATACTATATCATAAATTAAACGGTGTTAGATTTATGTGTAACAATATTCTACTCTGTAATACCTAGTAATATTGCCTGAGAAGCTGGAGGTTTATAGTGTTAAATCAAATAAAGTACCTATACACATACATTGGCCGTCTGGTTATGGCAGTAAGAATACATTTGTCACCACCTTAACTCCTCCTGTGTGTATCGTAAGAGTCGACTAAGGGATTGAAGTGTCACTGACCTTTATTTTATAAAAGATTGATGATGGGCAGCAGCGTCATCATAGTGGACACATTCCTGCGATCGCCAATCCGCTTGCCCAGCGTGGCAATTATGGGCATTTGTCTCCTAGTGCGTTTATACGCATAGTTAATAGGAGAGGCCTATGTCCAGCAGTGGACTATTATAAGCTGATGATGATGATGATGACACATACATACTTATACCTACACAGATACTTGCCATCTACAATAAACTCACTTGAAAAACATTAGACTTCAGTCATTCATAATCTAGTTTATGTTTTAGTAGGTATTAGTTTCGAGTACAAGAACATGGGGATGCATAATGAACCTGACATAAATAAGACATTATTCCGTTACGTTAAGTCGATTTGTGTAAGATGTCCCAACATATTTATTTATTTATTTTACACCTCGGCCTAAGTAGGTTACAAATCACTTATATATTATTGAGATAAGAAAACTTAATAAACTAGTCCTTTCAGAAGTATTTATGTACTAGTATCGAATCGAATTCGCTATGTGGTTGCGGTTGCCATATGATGACGGCAATAAGAATAAATTTGTCACCACCCCAACTCTTTCCGTGGGTGTCGTAAGAGACGACTAAAGGATTGAAGTGTCACGGACCATTCATTGATAGAAGATTGATGATGGGCAGCAGCGTCATCATAGTGGACACATTAATGCGATCACCAATCCGCTTTCCCAGCGTAGCAATTATGGGTATTTACCTCCTAATGCGTCAATATGCTAATGGGATGTATTTGTGATAGCCTGACGATGATGATGAGAATCGAAGGAGACCACGTTGCCAATAAAACCTTAGAACCTATTCACTGGCATTGGACATTTGTACTTATTTATAAACTACTACTACTTATTTTAAGTATTTTAACAGGATGCGTTATTAGATACTTCTCACCATTGTGGAATGTGAAGTCTGAACTATCTTATGTAGCATAATAATAGCTCACAATCTTATTTCCTATAATTAATTAGATAATTCGATTGATAATTATTCGGGCATGGTGCGATAGAACAATCCTATTCATATAGAAAACCTAAGGCATTTATAAGCATGAACCTAAATAGCATACCATACATACACAGGTACTAAATGAGGGATCACATACCTTCCTTTTTTCTTAAGGCTATCAAAAAAATCTGATCAAAGCTTTTCATAGCTGGAAAGACAAACTGGCAGACAACATTAGGTCCTAAGTACAACTATGTGTATTATTTTACATATGAGGTTCTTTACTTTTTAAAAGACCTTCCTATCAATATGATAACAAAATTATAACACTAGTTTTGACTGCTTTTACCCCTTCCTTTACATTCTAATGAGTATTACTAAACTAAATAATATACTTTACAGAAACCACAGCCAAATTGAACTAGAGTAATTGTGTTGTCTAGTTGGTGATTCAAGCAGTCAGAACTCCATGATGAGGATGCACTGCGTCGGCGATGGAGGAATTGTCGTATCTTCTGTCCCATTTGTCGTCGTCGTCTACCTCTGGCTACAGCAGCTGCTTGCCATCAGAAGGCTTGTATGCTTTGCTTATTTGCCACCGTAATAATAAAAAAGTCAAAATGTAAGATGCCTAGGTCCTACCAACCAACTACATTTTCATCACCATCATATCAAAATCCTAGAATATGTAGCTACTTACTCTGATATCCATCCTATTTGATAGCATTAGTATGACTTACACTTATTTTACAATCATGTAAACGATTACTTAGTTATCTAGAATTACCCTATTGGCAGTGAGCACGACGCCCTAAAGTATTCCACGTGATATGTTTTAATCATATCGAGCAGTTATGTAGTACATCGTGCTCGTTATTTTGTTCTGCTGTATTATGACAGCATTTTGAATAACTAATATTACGTAAATAAATGGCTACACTGATATCTGTAAAAGTATTTTTATAATAAAATGCCCTAAGCGTGTGTGATGCCGCTGATGGCAATAAGAATACTTTGTCACCACCCAACTCTTCCCGTGGGTGTCGTATGAGTCGGCTAAGGGATTGAAGTGTCACTGACCATTTATTTATCGAAGATTGATGACTCCCATCCGCTTGGCCAGCGTGGCGATTATAGGTATTTTCCTCCTAATGCGTTTATACGCATAATTTCAGCAGTGGACTATCATAGGCTGATGATGATGATGATGATGGGCAGCACCATCATCATAGTGGACACACTACTGCGATCGTCAACCCACTTGCCTCGCGTGGCGATTATGGGCATTTACTAGTAATAGGAGAGGCAGGTGACAATTAATATTATACCGATTCATTTATACTAAATATACTGAGATATGTATAAATGTACTCACCGTAAGGATGTAAATCATGTCATTAAATATTATAAAAATATTGTCATGTGTATAATCTTGTCGTTCAGATACATTATTCATTATCTAATGATGATCGTCAATATAATTTATAATTTTTATAATTTATATGTAGTTTTGTTTAACAATATAATAATTGATTCACGTCATCTGTCATTATGTCAAGTTTGCTTTTTTTATTTAAAAAAAGGCTTTTGTCACCCTTGTTTCATCGGCTTGTCATATTTCTCCATGTCATTTCTTCAATTGCTATTTTTGGCAGCACAATCTATTGATGAGTAGCGGAACCAAAACTTCGTGAAAACAATAATAAACTTATAACACTTTTTTTTTAAATAACATGAACCCTGCATGCCATTGGGTGTTGGTGCCATACAATGAAATAATGTCCTAATTAAGAGCTTTAAAACGAGGTATATCTCAACCGTAGGTATACATTCATGGGACACGGTCCATACAATAATGCCTATTCTTCTTTCTCGGGTATTTGCAATCTGTTTCTGTGTGCGTCCGGCGTTGGAAAATTTCATTATTTTTTCTTTGGTATATGACATCTAATATTTAAAATATACTGGGATTTTCCCAAAAATAATAATTTCATAGTAAACAGTATACTTTTTGTTTTTCTCAAAATAATATAATATTAAATTATATTACTGATTTTAACGAAGTGCGTTTAAAACTTACACATTTGAGACCTTAAAAATACATTATTTTCATTTTAACATTAATCAATTCTTAAAATAAACGCATTTTAGCAGTCGAACGAGACTCTTCATTATTTTGTTACAAGTCACAAGCGACAAGTGTATAATACAACCTTCGAAAAACAAAATGACTGTTCAATGCCTACTAGTACATGACGTTTAGTTGTATTTTTCAATTATGACACTTGTAAAATCTCTAGTATCCCCACTCTTGTAATAATTTATATAGATGTGTCAAACGAGAACTTGTGAAAAATATTGATTTAACAGCGTTGCCATGGATACACACTTGTAATACAAGGCTTGTAATGTACGAGAAATAGGCCCCAGGTCTTCCTAGAAACAAGAGGAAAACGCAGACATGAAAATTTCCCTGGAAAAAGACGGTAAGAAAAAAACAGGAGTCCAAATGTCAGAGAATGTATGCAGAGATGCTCAGAAATTTGAGATTCCTGTTTTCAGTACACGTTCACGATATCGTTGTTATACGTATATAAAAGGGCGCAAAGCTTTGCTTGTTTTTGTATCACGGATATCTCAACATTCATAATATATCTGATTTATTTTATAAAGTGTGTAAATCTAATACGGGTGATATAATGAAATGAGACATTGGATTCATTACTATAATTATGAATATAGAGGTTTTTATTGTTTAAACATAATATAATTATGATGTTTGTATGAAGCATACGAAAACTTCAAAACTAATTAGTGACGTGAATTAATTACATTTTCTAATGTTTTATTCGAAAATCATCTAACATTTTTCATCCTATATTTAAGCCGAAATTACTGAAACGTGAACCATAAACAAAAGTCTGACACCAACTCTAATAATGTATCGTTTTACGATGCTTCATTCTTTCCAAAACCCGTAAAACCGATATGTGCACGCCAAAGTGGAGGTTTTCATTTCGTTCTTTGCATTTTAAAAATTCCATTTAACGCTACACGCTGTGGCAGGCACTTTGATTCGTTTGGCTATACTCGATTCTCAGTGGCTGGGAGCAATTTATTTTGTATTCATCAGTTCCATGAATAATTTTGCTACTAGAAATAACTCGATACTATTATTCACGATCATTGTGATTTACAAACGATTCACGGTAGAGCTCACCGGGTCCGGGCCGGGTCGCCAGACAATTCATTTTCTATTGGTTTACCTCGATCTGACCTCTTCACATCATCAGGCTATATCAGTCCACTGCTGGCCAAATGCCTGTCTTATTATCTATGCGTATAGATGCAATAGGAGGTAAATGCCCATAATCTCCACGCTGGGCAAGCAGGTTGGAGATCGCATCAGTGTGTTCACTATGATGCTGCTGCTGCCCATCATCAATCTTCAATCAATGAATGGTTAGTGAGACTTTAAATCCCTTAGTCGACTCTTACCATACCCACGGGAAGAGTTGGTGTAATGCATACGAAGTAGGTATTTAAGTTAAGGCCACTTTGGGTTTTAACTATTATTGTCTTCCATTAGGGAATAAATTTCTTGTTTTCAATAAAGAAAAGTCAAAAAAAAGATTTCAATTAGGAAAATGTATACTCTGTTCAACCAGATTGTCAGTAAAAATAGGAGATAAATATAAAAAATGTTAGCGGGTAGAGTTGTTTGTCCTTATAAAATTGGAATTCGCCGCCTTTTTCACCTGACAAAGAGAGAGTATAGATACTTCCGAGTACCAAGTTAATAGTGTGTGTGTACAACTGATTACTATACTACCAAGAAACGTCGATATGTGTTTGAAATGCGGTTTCGCTACTTTAAACAATTTCCCATTTTCGAGAACGTGTTTTCATTAACTACGTTTTCAGAATAAAAATAAAGTGACTATTTTCGGCAGCCGTCCCTCGCCTGTGGACAGCGTGATCGCTAAGGCCACGGTCGTACTGCACACGCCGCACGCAACCGACAACGTCCCGTCGGACGCAGCGTCTGAATGATGTATGGCGGGGGGACGCCGCACGCAGCGGGCGAAACCGACCACGTCCGAGCATTCTCGAACACACCATTCACCCGCTGCGTGCGACGGGAGTTTGACCGTGGCCTAAGGCCACGGTCGTACTGCACACGCCGCACGCAGCCGACAACGTCCCGTCGCACGCAGCGGGTGAATGGTGTGTTCGAGAATGCTCGGACGTGGTCGGTTTCGCCCGCTGCGTGCGGCGTCCCCCCGCCATACATCATTCAGACGCTGCGTCCGACGGGACGTTGTCGGTTGCGTGCGGCGTGTGCAGTACGACCGCGGCCTAACACTATGCATATTATACGTAGTAGGAAGCTACCATAAAATAGAGTGAATAAGTTTTGCGGGGGGAGTTGGGTTGCGAATCAAGAATTTTTTTCATTAAGTAGCTACTTTTTTTTGGGCTTTAGTAGCACTCAAAGTGATTTGATTATATTTTTGGACAATTTTTTTTTCTTTTCGTAACGCTAAGCTTTTTTGAAACACGAATTCACTATCAAAATTGATGCTTGAAAGCTGCGGATTTTTAGTTTATAAGTGATTTTGTCCAAAATAAATGTTCATCTACCATTTGGATATAGTTTATGTACCTATACTTTCATGCACAGATGTCATATATACCATAGATCAAGCAAACGTATCTACTTAGCGTGTCAAATGAACTCAGTGAAATCCACAAGACGGACAACTGTCCGTCTTTAATCGCAGCTTGCAGCTTTCGGGCGTCAAATTTTGTAAGTTGAAGTGAACAAAAACATTAATAATGCCACCTTAAGTAATATTAATTGCAACAACACAAAAAAATATGAATATTCAAGGGCCTGAGACATATTTAAAATCATAGGCAAGTAACAACTTCAGTACAAAATCTGTCACGCTCGGCCGCCATACAAATGAATGAACTTATTTCTTCTATCCAAATCTAATTCTGTGCTTTCATGGCTTATTGAAAACAGTAAAACAGAAGTTGTATTTTCCTTATTTATACGCTTCAACCGCATTTGAGGATTTTTATGCGGAGAGCAAAGATGTACTGAGGGGAGAGTTGGGTCAACAACGGGGATAGTTGGGTCATGAATGGGGAGAGTTGGTGTTACGAAAGGGGTGTACCGGGTTGATAGAGGAGGGGGCTGGTGTCCGCATTCCAGGTTTGTCGATTTACATAAGTAGTCAAAACACTGGCGACAGAGTTCATCCGGAAAGAGAAGTATTTCAAGTAAGAGTATTAATATATCTGAACAAAATACGATTTTCACGCATATCTACCTAGTACATACCTACGTAGCTTAAATATGTGTATGACAATTCAGCAGCACTATTGATTTTAGCTAAAAGCGATAGTTAAATATACCCCGTAGCTCCGGATAAAACTTACCAAGCAACCTTTCGTTTCTTGAAGTGAGAAAAAAAAAAAGTTCTAAATGAGACACGATAAATTCAAACACGACCAAAGCGTTTTAAATCGACACGAGTTACGAATTACCTTTTCATACGTACATATCGGATGAAGCTTTTCGGTACAGATGGCCCTCCGTAGTTTCAACCTAACAAGAAATTAATCACTTCTCGTACTAGTGCGTAAAAAAGTAACATCTGCACTGAAAATAACATTTTCAATTTCTTTTAAACTCTTTTATTTCATGTTCTTGAATTTACGTGTATGTACAACTTAAGTATTCCGTCTAACTTGGGGTAAGATCCAGAGCTATTCGAGAAAGTTTTAGTCTCATGAGAATAAACTGGAAGCAGTGGGGTTCAAATAAATAGAACACTACTTATTATAACATTTTATTATGGTGCTCTCATATTGGATTCTAGTTCTGTTAAATTACGTTGTAAAACAAATCGTAACAAGGACAATATTATGTAATACTAAAATATCAAAGAGAAAAAAATTATGTTATACCTATAACATTTTATAACGCCAATGTGGGATCACCAATATTTTTTTTTTATTTAAATAGTTGGTATCAATTGATTTTTTTCGAAGTTTGCTTTGAACGAGACGTATTTTTACATACCTAATAAAAGCTTAATCAGATCTTTGTCTTATTTATCAGACTTTGTTGGGGTGAGCTTCATGGGTATTAATTGTCTGATATATCAGATTACGGCGGTTAATAGGTTAAAACGCATTGCTATGATGCATTACATGTTTTGATAAAATGAATACATTTTTAGTGTATCTACGTTTTTCGCTTTAGAAGTGCTGCTGCACATTGACAACAGCAACTCAGCTAGGTATGTGAATTAAGTTCGTTAAGACTTTGCGCTTCAGTATTGGCGTGCGATTATTTTCTCCGCCAGTGTACAAAACCACTCAGCGGGATTGTGCGAATCCGGAATACAGCTTTAGTTTTACGTTTACAATCCTTCCTAACAGATACGATCTGCCACTACTAATATCCACAAAAACCGTAACCAACGTTTTATATAAATCAGTCGCTGACATTCAACCAAACCATTATTTAATTACTTAGTTCAATAGAGTAAAAAAATACCCCTTTACTCATAGAAACTTACAATAACTACATTAGTTTAATTGATGTCATGCCTTTCTACTAAACATAATAATTGATCCCACAGTAATATATATACAAATAGACGCACATATTATACACAAATAAGGGCAAAAGGTTATTTAGCGAACGTCGATTCTATTAAAAAACGTTTATGAATGTCCTTATATTTATTCAAATTTGATAATTCAAAATATCTGTAATATATACCTACTCAAATTAATTTTTAACATTTTATTAGTGTAATAATTTAAATTAATTACAAATTAAACTAAAATTAAAAAGTTAATGATAAAACTAATACTAAAATTAAAATAGGTATACCTAAACAATCTAGTACCTATAAAAAGAAAATACCTTCCAAAAGATCCGCCTGCGGCATGGTGCCTATGACACTGGCGGCGTTACCTCGCTGAATCGCTAGAGATTTTTGTTGAAATTGTATTCTCATGAAAATCGGATTATCGTATGTTATCATTTCTCTAGTTATTAAGTATTTTTTTACAGTCTAAATAAAGCAACGCGTCGCGTAAAATAATTCAATGGCATAATTGGTCGGTCAAACATAATTATGAAATTGTTCTTGCTATTTTAATTTCAAACCAACAATCAAACATTTACGAAATACCCACATTTGCGGTTAAATGGATATCATCATAGTTAGTTCAAATAAGCCCTCAATTATTTACCAAATGAAAGTACTTAAACCAGCTGATCTGATATTTACGAGTACCTACATGTTTGCTTTGATTTAAATATTATCACAAAAATGGTGTAATAAGTGAACATCTCACATTTTGTAGCAATTTTGGTATAGCATACTTACACTAATATAACCCGTGATGACAAACGGGACTTAATCACTTAAACTTACGTTTAATATTATTCCGACGTTTCAGGCATGACGTTACACCCGCGGCAGGCAAACTATCGAGAAAATATTGCCTGAACACCCTGCTAGCTGCACGGGTTTGCGAACTACCCGCACTTGGTTCTGATTATTCTCTTCTTCATTGACTACCAGTGGCCTATACCACAAAACTTTACAAGCGTACAATTCTACAAAATTGTATAAATTCCCATACAAAAAGTTGACAATTTTGTAGAATTGTACGCTTGTAAAGTTTTGTGGTACAGGGGCCTGATAGCTACATTTTAGTTTCATGAAGAACCACGATTCTTACATTTTGCGTGTATGTGTAGCAAAGTAAATTAATAACAATAATTATGTAAATTGTAAATACAGTAGGTAGTTACCTTATGTTTACCTACAACATTATAAATGATTGCTCAATCGGCTACTTGACCCATTTTTAAAGTTTGTTTTGTATTATTAATCAATATCTGATTAACGGAAAAAAATATAACTATATTTTTTCACGACCTAGAAAACCGCAACATACATAGCCATGTTAATGCTTAGATTATCTGTGGTGTGACATCACTCAAACCGAAAACAAACATTTGACATGTCACTTATGTTATGTCAATGTCACAGCAAAGCTACATACGAGTACCTACATGTCCATGGCGAATTTCACTCGTATAAGATTCGACATGAATTTAGTTTAAGATCCTATGACGTCACATCATGGCCGACACCGTTTTCAGAGTACGAAATTTAAAAAAATAAAACAAAATTTTCAATAAATACTACAGAAATTAATATTTTTTTGCACTAAATTTGATATGAGTCAAGTAACCTATTGTCTATACTCTGTTTGGTTTGGTGTTTAAAAAAAGGTAAAAAACAATCTTGCAGTATTTTTTTATTGAAAACTACGAGTAGAAAATAAATATTAGCAAATATACATTATACATAATATTTTATAACAAGGAAATACAGTGATTTACATTGTTTTTGATTCATTAAGTAGGTACCTAGTTTGGATTTTTATATGCATTTTTCAATAAGAAGATACTGCAAGATTGTTTTCCTTTTTTTAAACGCCAAACCAAACAAAGTATAGTGTAAAGTGGGTGTTAACCAAATTTTATCAATAAGCAAAATTTACGTACTTCTAAAGATTGCTGAAAATACACCCTACCAAAATAGTCCCTTGTGGGAGGTAGGAGGCCTACCCACTAATAATAGATGATTATTATAATGTATGTTTGTTGTCTGATTCCTGAGAGCACGTATAGAGCAGTAATACGGTTATTGATTCAGGTAATGCAAAGCAAACAGTTTTGGATCGGCTCATTTGTATTCTATTAGCAAGACATCCGCTGTAAGTACCGGCTAGATCAATACAGGTAAATATGCTCGAGGCACGATCATGTTGGTATGTAGTTTTAAGATAGGTAAAAGCATTTATTAAATGGTTAACTGGACAATGACACAGTAATTCAAGATAGAATAATCACGACACGCGAAATCCGTGGGTTGCGTCTTGACAGCTGAACCGACGTCGTAATAAATTGATTAAAGCTTGCAATACCGGGATTCATTTGTATCCAATCGCGGGATTTGACATTATAAAATCTAGTGAGTGCATACATTTGGCAACTCTCGTTCAGTTGGAAAGAACCGACAGCCGACAATACACTACAGGGCGGGCTAGCATAATATATCATATATATTAGACACTAAACGGGCGACCTTCTTTCATACCAAAAATCAAGACTCTACGACTTTATTTTAAGGTGGCGCACCACGAGGGTAGTTTGCAAAAAAGATACAATTTTGCCTCTAAGTTACAGCCGCAAGTTAATGTTTTATTGTATCTAAATGTCATGCCGTGTGGTGACGGCAATAAGAATACATTTGTCACCACCCCAACTCCTCCTGCGGGTGTCGTAAGAGTCGACTAAGGGATTGAAGTGTCACTGACTATTATTTGTTATTAAAAGATTGATGATGGGCAGCAGCGTCATCATAGTGGACACATTACTGCGATCGCCAATCCGCTTGCCCAGCGTGGCGATTATGGGTATTTACCTCCTAATGTGTTTATACGCATAGTTAATAGGAGAGGCCTACGTCCAGCAGTGGACTATCATAGGCTGATGATGATGATGATGAAATGTCATAAAACGTACATTTCTGTTCAGTATAATGTATTATACTGGTTGTACTAGCACTACATAAAAAATAAAACTCGTCAATAAGTGTTAAGGGCAAGTGTAAAAAAGTTGAATTGTTGTTAATTTTGAATTTTGACACTTGCGGTGCCCTTTGTTTGGCGATCCAAAAAAAACTAAATTGTACTGTAATGTTACTAACGTAATGTGATATAATAAAATATTATTTGTGGCTAATAAATGAGCTTCTGGAACTGAATAGTGGTAAATACCCTGCTGTAAAAGACTTGTGTGAAATGATCGCCACCGACATTGAAAACATTTGAAACAAAGCATCATTCCCATAATAAGTTACAAACAAATCATTGCAAGGTGATTTTATTATTATGTTTATTGTAATAATTACAAAACTGCGAAGAAATTACGCAAACAAACAAAAAAACAGTTGTTTTACGATGACTCTCAATCAAAATGATTTAATATCGTAAACATGAGCCTATTCATATCTTTAGCATGATTAAAGGTTGTTTGTAGTTGCTTGAGTACCTAAAAACAATAAAAACTATATTCTTTGCGCACCCGTAATAATTACTTTTAGCTATGTTGCACTATGATGAACCATAATTAAGAGAACTGGCGCCGTAGAAGGTGTTAAAAACAACAAAAGAGTGTAAAGGAAAGCGTGAGGCAATGTTTTAGCTACCAAATATTAGAACAGAGGCATTACATTATTATGATTTCATTTATTGGTCAAAAGAAATACAATAGAACCTACAGCGAACATGAAATACAGTGACGCAGAGATTTCAGAAATTATATACTCAGGAGATAAATTATTTCAGATTGAAAACTATCCTTGTCGCACTCAGGCAGTGGAATGGTGCATCAAGCTCGTAACTGAGGCTTCGGCATCTGGTTGTGTACCAGAAGTAAGAGATGGGTCCATTCATTGTAAAATAAAGGCCAGGCAGGACATATCAATATTTGACACAAAGTCCCAGTATTTCAGAGATAATGAAGAGTCTATTGCTTCGAATTTCGAAGGTTTAGCATCACACCTGATATTTTTATTTAAAGCTAGATGTATTGTTATTGTTCTAAAGTTATTAGAATTAAAACATTAGCAAAAAATTTTGTTTAACAAAAATGTGAAAATAACTGTAATTTGCGTTTTTCTTCAAACTTCAAATCTGATGCGCCACCTCAAGACGTTATACAGGAAAAACTAAATAAAAAAAATTTTTTTTCGCTTCACCCTATTGCATAACATTTTTTTTTAATTGTATACCACGTAGCATAAAAAATAGAGGGGGGACACATTTTTCAGAATTTGACAGCTGATATCTCGAAAACGGTTCGCTTAAATAAAAATGTGACATATAAACGTTCATATCATTTTCAAAGACCTTTCCATTGATACCTCACACGCTTATATACATCTACAAGAAAATTTCTATTCCTCAGTTACATGTATGGAGGGCCCCAACCACAATTATTTTTTTACAGTATCGTATCATAATTTTATAGCGGTCCATACAAGTACATATTCTTACCAAATTTCATCACTGTAGCATTTATAGTTTCCGAGTAAATCGGCTGTGACAGACGGACAGACGGACAGACGGACATGACGAATCTATAAGGGTTCCGTTTTGCCATTTTGGCTGCGGAACCCTAAAAAGAAACATGAAGATGCGAGAAGGCCACGTGTTGCTGGCAAATATTGTGTTAAGCCCGCAGGAGTTACGACGGTGGCGAAATGGGCATCTGATTGGAAGCAGTGCACAGATTTTAAAGGAATTATTTTTTATGTCAAGACCGAATTAGCTCGTAACTCCGTGGGTTACCATGACGTACTAATGCGATTCAGTTTAGGTCAAGAGAAAGGGACAAGGCTGTACGACTCGTATACCTTTATCCCTTTCCCTGAACCTAAACTGAATCGCATTAGTACGTAATGGTAACCCCCGTGATCTAATATATACAGTATAATGAATATGTTTTAATAACCTGTTCAGCTCTGTGATTCCACTATTTTTAACCGACTTCAAAAAGGAGGAGGTTTACAATTCGTCGAAATCTTTTTTTTTATGAACGTTCCCCGATTACTCGAAGACACGTGGACCGATTTGAAAAGTATTTTTTTAACATTACTACTTATGGCTAAAACATATGAGGTTTAAATAATATTTCTGTTTCTTTTTGTTTTTAATTCTGTTGTATTGAGCGCCTTTATTTAATGTGCCTCTTTATTAATATTAATTTCGTATAATATATCATTATATTATACTCACTATGTCTCGTACTGACTACTGTTACAATAAATCCAATTTGCCTGTGGAATACTTAAACAGTTGAACTCTGTCAATATTAATCATCCTTTGTGTTAGTATTGTCAATTTCGCAATGTAACTAATTGTTGTTGATATACATATCTCACTTAATATGGACAGACAGGCCCTCATTTCACTACTGTATCAGGGTGCAACTATTATTGTACTGAGCTCATAGGCCTCCGTATGCTACATAGCTACCGTTTACTATACGATGAAATTATTAAAAACTTCGTTAATAAATTACTTTTCGTGTTCCTAAGGACAATTGTCTCATGGTTGAGAAGAACTTTCGTTAACACTTGACATGCGGTTTGGCCTGTGTCGGAATTTGGCTGTACGTCACTGTCGCGTGAATTATGTCAATTTTAATTTTAATTCGCAAGAGGTAGCTATCAACTAGTGATAAATTTAGGTTTATCAATTACATTTTAAGTGATTTTCTCAAACATACAAAGAAATACAAAAAAAATAATGACAATGTTGTCGAAATAAAAAAAAAAAGTTACCTTGCTGGCCTAGGCCTGAAAATTTCATATCACAAATTCTATTTCCATCCCAGTGAGTTATTGTGTCCTAAAAGCGATACTTCCGAGTCTATTTTAAGGAAAGTAAAGATAATATTTCATTGCATGTTTGATAAAAAATACTTTTCGTGTTCCTAAGGACAGTTGTCTCATGGTTTAGAAGAACTTTCGTTAATACTTTGACATGCGGTTTGGCCTGTATCGGAATTTGGCTGTACGTAATTGTCGCGTGAATTATGTCAATTGTTATTTTAATTCGCAAGAGGTAGCTATCAACTAGTAATATGTTTAGGTTTTTCAATACATTTTATGTTATTTCTTACTTCATCAGCCTATGATAGTCCACAGCTGGACGTAGGCCTCTCCTATTAACTATGCGTATACTTAGACGCATTAGGAGGTAAATGCCCATAATCGCCACGCTGGGCAAGCGGATTGGTGATCGCAGTAATGTGTCCACTATGATGACGCTGATGCCCATCATCTATCTTTTATCAAATAATGGTCAGTGACACTTCAATCCCTTAGTCGATTCTTACGACACCCGCAGGAGAAGTTGGGGTTAGGGTGGTTCACGAATGTATGAAAAAAAAATATGGTATTATATTCTCGCTCCACCAGTGGTTTCTAGTTCGATTATACAAAAAAATGTTTTATACAAAAGATTAGCTTTATATTACCTAATTAAGAGGTTGCTATGATTTATTAGAATGAATACCATTAGTATAGGAGTCCTAAAATTTAAATTGTAAAATTAGTTGATCTTACCAGTTAATCGTAAGCGAAATTCATTTCGGAATTCGTATTTTTGTCACCGGCGGTGTCGAGGCATATTTAATGTTTTTATGCATCAAAATGTAAAAAAATACAAAAATAAGGTATAAATTGCTTATTGTTAACTTTTAAAATTACAGAGCTGACCTAGGCTGTCAATTTTGCATGAGAAAGTGAGCCACATAATGTGTAATTATAAAAAATAAAAACCAAACTTTGGATTTTATTTTATGAGCTATTAAATCTCAACTTTTTAATATGAAAACTCAAAAATCGTCAAAATCATAGCAACCCCTTAATGCATTTATATTTTGCTGAAATTTTGCAGAGATGAGTTTAAGGTCTAAACGAATAGAAAACACCTGGTGGAAAAAGAAAAATAAAATAAATTTTTTTGAACCACCCTAGTTGGGGTGGTAACAAATGTATTCTTACTGCCGTCACATTTTATGTTGGTGGCAAACAAACACACGATCTGCGGATGGTAAGCGCTAACCGTGGACTACGAATGCCTGCAATGGAATAATCAATTATATTGAAAATTGTTCCACCTGTCGCCGTGGTGAAACAGGGGCCAAATGTGCTTGACAAAGATCACTGCGTCATGCAATATGTAAATAATGCAACTAGTATCGAAAGATGCTATTTTACCTTTTCCAATTTCAAGCAAATGTAACAGTTCTGCAGCGGATGGGTAAAGGTTTAGAAGTCCTTAACACCATAAAAAGACGTAAACTGGAATATTTCGGCCACATAATGAGAAACGAAAAATACATGCTATTACAATTAATAATACTGGGAAAGATTCTAGGCAAAAGCAGTGCGGGAGCAAGAAGAATATATCCTGACTTAAAAATCTACGCCAATGGTTCCAAAAAAGCACTCGGTCACTTTTCCGTGCTGCTGTGTCGAAGGTTGAAATTGCCACGATGATTGCCAAACTGCGATAAGCAGACGGCACTAGAAGAAGAAGAATTTCAAGCAATGACTCTTAATTTCCTACCTACGAGTACGAGTACCAACATAATCACATTAATTACTAAATTAACATAACTGTCCAATTAATTTAGTCAAGTTCGATACAAAAGACCCATATTTATTGTTAATCAACAATAAATTAAATGGGGTTTGGTGTAAGGCTGGATTGTAATTCGGCTTATCGGCGAAGAGGGGGCGCGCTACATTGTAATCTTTGACTTTGGAGCGCGTATATGCCTATTTGATATTAATTCCACAAATAATAAAAACAATTGAACCGGGATTTTTTTTAAATTACAAATAATTATTCATTAAATTTCTCAGGCATGGTAATAAGTTAACTCTTGCAGAACCTGTGACTAACTTTTCCATATAAAGTCTTGATGAGTTCTTGGGGAAATTGCAATAAATACATATTTACCTGCAAAAATCGTTTTCTGACACATGCGAAATATTTTTACATACTTACATTTCTAATGTAATTGCGAAAAGTAGTTTTGCACGATATCTAGACGTGAGATTATTTACGGTAACCGTACCATGACTTTGCATGTGTCGGTAACTTCATTTCGCACTTGTATCGTAACATTTGTATAATTTAAATCATGACTTGCTATTATTATGTCCATGCAGTTATCTGACAAAAAAGCTACATGATTTTTTCTTAATATTTATTTATGATTGTACGAAAAATCAGGGAATTCCCAACAAAATTTCATATTAAAATGGATTCATTTATCCCGAAAACTTATTAAATATCTACTTGAGATCAGCGTGTTTCTAGTATTTTCTATGAAAAATTATACCTGACTGATATTATTAGACCAAGAGTGTACCTATGTTCTATGTTTTGTTTCATGTTTTTGCGGATAGTTTGAGTATATATACATACACATTATAAAAAGTTATTGCTGGCTGCTTATTTTTATTAGAATCATATTTTGAATTAAACGTTGTTTTAGTAACATGTAACTTACCACACTTTTAAAAACAAAATTAAATAAACAAATTTACGCTTTTATAAATCATGTTTCAAAAATGATAGGATTTTTTAATATTCAGCATCATGTAATTTTAGGAATTACGTGAAATAAATAAAATACAATCAATAGACAATGGTGCACTTTGTCACGTACCCCAGATGACCTCATTTCAATAATTAAAAATTCATAATTAAATATATCTGATACTCGCTTCTCAAGGAAAACAACCCCCAGGGTAGAGTAAATCTGCCATTCAGAACTAATGGTCCAGCCCCTTAAGATATAAATCTTCAATATCCTCGGAGATTTGGGGAACGACTGTGGGTCTTTGTTAATGTTTTGGCCCGGGTGATTCTATGGAGTTAATCAAATTGTTGAGGAATAATTAGTCTTAGAAATTAATGAATTTAGATTGAACGTGGTTGGTAACGTTTTACGGATGTAAGCGGTTAGAGCGTATTGTTCGTTGAATTCTGGGTCATAGTTTCAATTGGGTCGGTTAGAAGTGCTTAGAATGTTTAAGTATTTTATCCAATTGGTCAATCAATTTTTTTCATGAGGTTTACAATTTTCCGATTCACGAAAAACTTCATAACACTAAAGTTCATTTTTTTAAGCACTTAATAAAGAGCCAATCCTCTTGGATCATAGAAAACGTCATCCACGATTTTTAACTTAAAAAACGTGAGCAGGTAACGCGGATAACAATTTTAGTATGACTCAAAAATAGTTTTTTTTTTCTATGACTGTAAGAGTTTGTCATCTGAGCCAAAGTTATTTCAAATACTATTCCTATTTTTTGTGATTTTACTCTTTATTCAATAAAAAACCAATAGATATCTAAGTAATAAACAAGATATAAAAACAAGCTACGCTTAAAAAGTTTTTACTCGTAATAAGATCTAAATAACTTGAAAGTTATCTTCTTCATCAACAACACTTTGTAGAATTACTCTATCTGATTACGGAGATCATAGATTGTGGTTGCATTTTAATCAATTCAAAGTGCTAAGAGTTGTTTCATGTTCATTTTATTGCGATAATTGTTAGTGTAACGGCTTGTTTTATTTCAATTTCCGTAAGTAATTAATTTATCAAACTACGACGAGTCTCCAGTGTTTCTCGCCATTCCGTCTCTATCGGGTGACGGTAAAGGTGTCATTATCATCAGGCTAGTCCACTGCTGGACGTAAGCCTCTCCTATTAACTATGCGTATAGACACATTAGGAGGTAAAGGCTCATAATCGCCACGCTGTGCAAGCGGATTGGCGATCGCAGTAATGTATCTACATCATCGATCTTTATCAAATAATGATCAGTGACACTTCGATCCCTTAGTCGACTCTTACGACACCCGCAGGGGGAGTTAGGGTGGTGACAAATGTATTCTTACTGCCGTCACCACACGGCCAAAGGTGTCAATTATTGACATTTTAGCATTGAGCACTGAACTAAATCTCAAAATTAGATGGACAAAATTTTAAATATTAGATGTCATGTACCAAAGAAAAACGACCAAGATCACCTACTGTCCGAGGTGGGGATCAAACCCACGTACTCAGCTTTCGCGGCTGATGCCTGTACCCCTCGGCCACTCGGTCTTAGCAACCACCGGCCAAATTTCTCGGGTATATGCAATCCCTTACAAGGCTAGGCGCCTTTGACCATTCTCTAAGGGCAAGCAATACATGCCTGCACCTCCTATTAGAATACTTTACAGTTTTCTAGAATAGCTAGAGAGAGCTGGTGCTGCCACCTATTGAACGTATTGCGAAAACACAAATGAAATTATTTATTAACTAAATATTTTGATTTGTACTTTTAATTTTTCTCCAGTAATTAGTTAATAAATAATTTGATTTGTGTTTTCGCAATACGTTCAATCAATGGACTAACTTGATAATTCGGTGCACATGAATGTTACCATGTTTTCGTCAGTGCTGTTAATACAGCATGGGTATTTGATACGGGCGAATAATTAATCCAGCTATAATATCTGATCCTACGAGTCGTATAAGATAACCATTTCGTTAAATTTTGTTGTTGATTAGGTGTAATGATTTTTCTAAATTGCAACCCAGCAGCAATGTATGCCGGCCATGACATGAGACTCGTATGACGTTTAGATACTTATGTCTACTTTAAGTAATGTGGCTACCAGTGGATGCAATACATTGCGGGCTCAATTATTTTGTATGAAAAAAAAAAAACCTTAATTTCTATAATAAGTTTATGTAAATAGGTTCCCTAGGTCCGATAGTAATCGCCACTAAAATATTCGCCCGTATCAAATACACACGCTGTATAGGCACATAAGACAGGTAAGTATAAAGAAATATAGTCTGCATGAAAAGTAGGACATAGCAGTATTGTGCATTGTGATCTAATTAATATTTTTAATAAACAAAATAAAAAAACAGATCGATTATATATAATAAATATACCAAAATTGTTTTACATTTCATTACTTATTTGAGAAGTATGTATTTTAAAGGTTTGAACTTACACAAGTCGACCATCTTGATTTATCAAGTTATGATGAAATATATTACCATAACCATAATACACCATTGAGATACATTTTTTTAGGACATACAAAGTTATGTCGACATAAACCGATGGCTATTTTTTATATCCGTACGGAAAATGTTACCAATCATACGGTTGTCAACATTTTCAGCTGTCGAGCTAGTACACTTAAAAAATATGGACTATATTTTCATATGCAATAGAAAAACAAAATAGTTACTCTATTCAGCAAACTTCCTGATATCATTCTCAAAACACAAAATAAAGCTTATTCATAATTTACATAAACGTTTGCCTAATTTATCCAAGCTTGTTCAATACTCGTAAAAATATTTGTCGTACCTAATAATTATGATAGCTCAGGTATGAATGATGTCATATCATCAGCCCAAAATCCAGATAATCCTTGTCGGGTAATTATACAAGCATTACGGTTACGTAAAGCCTGTATTCATTGATAGTGCTTCCCGTTAATCAATGTATTTAATAATATTATTAAATGGTGATTGTAGGTATAGATTTTTTTTTAAACAGCAGCTTAATATACCTACAGTAATGAGACCCGATACGTACAATAACAAAATTCTATTCATACATGCATAATGGAATCTATAAAAGTAGAAACCTATATAATTATAGATACTAGGTTAATCCTTCACATATATAAATAAATAAATATCTTGGAACATCTTACATAAATCGACCTATTCCCACGGTAAGCTCAATTAAGGCTTGTGATGTGGGTACTAGGCACGATATATATTAATAGACAAATACATTATACATACTTAAATACTTAGACAGCTATGACCAAGGAACAAATACTTATTTGTGATAAATAAAACCCTCGCTAGGATTCGAACCCGGAACCTCCAGCTTCGTAGGCTACGTTTTGTATAAAAAATAATACAAATAAAAAATATAAAGTTGAATTGACAACCTCCTCTTTTTTGAAGTCTGCTAAACCTGTTTACTAGGGCCTTCACTAAATATTGAAGCTATTTTACCGTCTTATTACCATCAGGCAGTAACCATGATTTGCTTGCATTAAAGAAAAATGTATTTTCATCGTATAATCTTGCTTGTAATATTGCGTTAGGGTAGAGTGGGTAGGATTCGTACAGCGGGAGCATTCGTACAGTGGTCAATGGTCATGTATCCGCTATCCGACACGCGAACATGTTCATATTTCATATAGCTCTAAGCCGAACTATTATTAAAACCAGATAATATAGCCACCAAGCAGCATTGTTTTCATTAAAAAATTGCTAGCACTTTTTTTTCTACGAAGCATAGAGTGAAAAATTGTACAGATCCTCCCCACTTTCCCCTACATATCTGTGACGTCAGGTTTGACAAGAATGATAATTAAGAAGAACTCTCATTAAATCGGTTATTGTTAAGTGTGATGTGGGAAGCGACACTCTGAGAACATGACGTACCTAGTGACGTTGGCAAGGTTGGTAATTTAAACTTGCTCAAGTTTCCAATGAAGACGGAACCGTTCTAGAATTATAAAAGATTATACCTACAAGGTCTACATTTAATATGGGCGAATGTCTTGACAAGGGTTAGCATAGAACATTTTACAATTATTTATATAACTTTAACTTAAAATTACACTTTACGTTTTATTCATAAATATAATTCGGCCCTTCGTGTATGAGTTATTTCATCATTTGCTATCATCTTAAGTCATAACTGTCAAGCCAATTCCTGCTTAGTCTCTAATATCTCCAAATTCTTCAAAAAATTATCAAGTCATAACTAAGTTTAATTAAAAACCTATTAATTGTGCTAATAAATCGGCTGGTTTCATTTATCGCCTGTATTAGATTAACGCACTGTACTCGTATACTACAGTAGCCCTCTATTGAAAAATAAAAAACACGGGAGTCGGATTCGCACTCTGCACCCAAGCAATTTCAGTAAGCCGATGTCATCGTGCTAAAAGCCTAAAACAGGGGTCAGTCACAATATCCACTGTCTATTTAGATTTCATTTTTAATTTTCTTAAATGCCGAGTATGAGTTTATAGCAACGCTAATCGAGCTCTTGAAATGTAAATTAATACTTACCTACTTAATGGTTACACTAGTAAAATCACTTGCGATTTGCTAATGTTGTATTACCTGTATACCAATTAAAAAAAACACAATATTAAACTTATTTTTTAATAATAATAATAATAATAAACATTTATTCATGACACACAAGACAAAACAGTATATATAAAACAATTAACAAAGAATAGTTGGTGCATCACGAAATGGACCCAACTCAGCGTAGTGCTAGCCCGAAAGCCAGCGCTGGTCTTCCGTAGGGCCCATTTGGTGATGCCACGACAGATAACACACAAAACAGAGAGAAAAATAAATACAAAAAGAAAACAAAGACAAAAGGCAAAATAAAAATAGAAAAATTATACAATTATAAAACACGAATTATACACAACACAATTTTTATCCATGAACGCGACCATATATATCAGTGACAGCGCTTGTCTTGTCTAGCGGCTAGCGCCCTAGCGGAAGCTTGGTGAACTAAATCCTCCAACTAGCCGTAAACAAAACAAGAACTCACTAATAAAATGGGCGCGCTATGGAACAGAAAAACACACGCTTAACTACACACAAGACTAAACCTAAACGAAATTTATTATAAAAGTAAATGAAATTTTATTAATCTATTGGCTATGGCTATGATGTCTAGCGAGTGGTAAGGCAGTGCAGATGGGACATAAGACGTTCGGTAAGAATAGAAAAAATTATGCGTACAATTAATAAAATACAAAAACACCTACAGACAACTTGTATCATGACTCAACGTTTCCTGCGATTGCTGGTGGTGATACATGAATTTCTTTAGCTTATTCCTAAAAGATACAACATTTTGCAGGTCCCTGATTGGCGGAGGGATATTATTCCAACATTTAGTTGCAACATATTGGAAACTACCACGGAAAGCTGCCGAAGCATGTCGCGGTGTCAGCAATTTTATAGCACTTTGTCGGCGCTCACGCAACTTGCTTATGGTGAGCTTGTCGAAGAGATATTTTGGTGTATTAAACTTCAGGACTCCAAAAAGAAGACACGCAAGATGAAGTTTTCGTCGATGCTGCATCTTCAACATACTATGTCTGTTTAAAAAAGGAGTGACATGTGCTCTCGGAGGAATATCGAAGCAAAAGCGAGCGCAGGCGTTCTGGACACGCTGTATTAGCTTTTTCGTTTTTCCGAGAAGACGGGGGCCGTAAACAGTGTCTACATAATTCAGTTTGGAAAGAATAAGTGATTCAACCAGATGGATACGAACATTTTCACTTATGAAAGGCCTGACCTTATATAAAATTTTAAGTTTGTAGAAACAATTCCTAACTGTATTAGCAGTATGTTTCTCATAGCGCAGCCCACAGTCCATGAGCAGACCTAGGTTACCAGCTTCATATACACGTTCAACAGATTGCTCCATCAGTGATACATTAACGGTTGGATTAAACCCAATTAGCTGTTGTCGACTACCAAAGACTAAGTACTTTGTTTTGGCAGGATTAAGCAACAAACTGTTACTTTTCGCCCATGACGCTATACTCCTGAGGTCTTGATTAAGTTTATCAATAGCAATATCACTTTCACCTGGCTTGCAAGAAATATATACTTGAATATCATCTGCGTAGACATGGTACCTGCAGTGCATGATGTGTTTGCCGATATCGGCAGAGTACAAAATAAAAAGAATTGGCCCGATCACCGACCCCTGAGGGATTCCTCGTGAGAGACTTGCCTGGTCCGAGATCTGTGCCAACCCATTAGTCTGGTTTAATTTTACACACTGGTTGCGGTTATTGAGATAGCTGTCAAACCATTTTACCGTATTACTGTCAAATCCATAGTAACTAAGCTTTGATATGAGAAGATTTATATTGATACAATCAAAAGCCCTGGAGAAATCTAGTAAAACCAATAGTGTGCACATACCCTGATCCTGAGAACACAATATGTTACTGGTGACATCAAGTAAGGCAGTGACTGTACTTCGTCCCTTTCTGAAACCCGACTGAGTATCAGGTAAAATATTATTGACCTCTAAATAATCTGTAAGTTGCTTGCACACAATCTTTTCCAACACTTTGGAAAGGCAAGGCAGAATACTGATAGGCCTCAAGTCTTTAAGCTCAGATGGATTAGAGATTTTAGGTAGCGGCCGAACAATTGCTAATTTCCATAGCTCAGGAAATGTGGATGTCAAAATTGATTTATTTATTATATTAGTAATTATGTCTATTGTATTGGGAAGAGTTAATAATAGCATGCTTAAATTTATACCATCACATCCTTCAGCATTTGATTTGAGACATTTAACAACTTTGATGACTTGATCAGAGCTAACCGGGCTCAGGTGAAAAACAGAATCATTATATCTATGAAATTCATAGTATGTCAGTTCAGATATACAAATTGCTGAAGTACCCGGCAAGTTCAAAAAATGCATGTTTATTTTGTTAGGGTCACTGAATGATTCAGGCAGATCGGTGTTTTTAATAGGCAGTAAGGATGACTTGAGGTTTTTCCACAGTGACTTGGGCTCATGTATCTTTTCATTTATACTCTGTCTAAAATAAGCAGATTTTTCATAGTACAGAGCCTTATTTACTATGGATTTCAGGTTCTTATAATACTGTTTCTTACTCTCCAACCTGTTTTTGTGGAAATCAGCAGCAGCTTTATCACGCAACCGCATCATATTTTTTACAGTCTCAGTAATCCAGGGGTGAGAGCTTCCTTTGACTGTAATTTTTTTCACAGGTGCATGAAGGTCAAATAATAGCAATATATGTTCAGTTAAAATTCTCACAATATCATTTACATTATCCAAATTTAACATTAAATCCCACCTCATGCACTGCAAGTCCCTGTTGAAATATTCCAGCTGTATGTTTTTAAGGGGCCTGTAAACGTAGCAAAATGATTTAGGCTTTTCAGATTTAACATTAAATTCACATACAACGAGGCAGTGTCCGTAAAGCGATCCTACATGGCTCACTGTTGTACTTTTTACTGTTAAATCTGTACAGACCAAGTCGATCAGCGTCTGACTATTGTTTGTAAAATGCGTGGGCTGTGACACTAACTGAACTAATTGAAAACTGGTTAAAAAATTATTTAATTTAAGTACTTTTGAGTCATTATTTATTAATACATTTATGTTAAAGTCACCTAATATTATTAAATTGTCGTAATCCGGAATTGAGCTTATTGTGTCAGAAATCGCATCAAAAAATAAATCTATGTCCATCCAGGGTGGTCGATAAGCCGTCCCGATAATTAACTTTTTCCCATTTAGGGTCAAAGTTAGCCACATCTGTTCAACTGAACTATGCAAGGGGTCGACAGGATGTGCAAGTGTACGGACATTAAAATTCCGTCTTATATAAAACCCTACGCCCCCCCCCACGCGAACGTGTACCGCGCGGTCTAGGTATGTGGCGCAACCTGTACCCCGGCAACACCGGAGCTCTCCCCTCCTCACCCTCCCTCAACCAAGTCTCGTTAATCGCAAGCACATCAACATCTTGCCGTAGAGTAGCCGCTATGACGTTATCCTGATTCGTGCCAAGGGAACCTGCGTTGTACAAACCGATCTTAAGTTTCTTATGAGATGTAATGTATATAGCAAGCGGTTTCGTTTGAGTCATGTACATAGTATAGTCCACAAGATAATATAAGATAACATGTAAATAGTTTTAACATAATAATAATAACATATATTTTATAACAGTGTAGTTTGTCTTTATAATTCAGTATATAGTTGTAAATAGTACAAAAAATAAAACATATACAAAGTGAAATATTGCCATACAAAATAGAATATATAATATAAAGCGCTACACTGCCATACCACCCACACAGCCCGGAACATAAATAAATAGTGGCAAACATGTCAAACTTCACTACTACCAAAAACACGTAGCAAATCAGCGTCCGATTTAAAAACGAACGCCTGATTGCCGTCGTTTTGTCGTGCAAACACACGGCCCCTCTTCGTCCAAGCGAATCTCCACTGCCGCTTCTTGCACTCATCTCTGACCCGATGGAAGAGCAGGCTGTTGGTGCGGGTGAGTCGCTCGTTGAAGTAGACTCTACGCGGCGGGCCCGGCAGGCTGTCGTCAGCGAAGGTGACCGTGCGACGCACCCGGGCGGCCCGCAGTAACTCGTCCCGCAGCTGCCGCCGCGCCAGCCGGACGACGACGCGACGCGGGCGCGGGCGCTCCCCGGCCGTCCCGTCGGCGGCGCCCTCCGCGCCCCGCGCGGCTGTACCGACTCGCTCGGCGAACACCACATCGCTAGGCTCCAGGGTGACCCCGAGCTTAGCGGCAAGAACGGTGACGGTGTGCACCACGTTTTCACCCTTGACCTCAGGGACATGGCCTATGTCTAGGTCGGAGAGAAGCGCGTCCTGGTCTCGGTCGTTGAGCTCTATCTGCAGACGCGCCACCGTCTGCTGCAGCTGCCCAACCTCGTCGCTCTGGGGGTCCACCACCGCCGCCCTGCTCTCGACGGCATCCAGCCTGCGCTCGACTTCGTCCATGCGGCTCGCCAAACTTTTCAGGGTGGACCGAATCTCGTCCCTGAACGCACGCTGTTCCGCAGCATATATGTCAAAATCCCGACGCAGGCCTATGACTTCAGTCTCCTGGCTGGAGTTACCGGCGGGCCGACAGATTGGACAGGTGGCGCCATCTTTCGTCGAAATGAACTTCTTACAAGTCACGCACCTAGCGCTCATCTTGACTAACGATCAATATATCTCAGCTGGAAGCTTTCGTTGTTCACCCGAGTACTACTAGATGGCGCTGATAACCAAGCCCGTGTAGACTAATAATTTTAATTATAATTAAGTACTATTTAAAGTTAAATTTAGCGTAAGTTCCAATATGTTGTAAATAGTCTATTTAAATATTACCAAATATAAATTATTTTATTATGTTCAACACTTGTTTCTCTCGTTCTTATCGAACCTACCCACACACGTAAAAATCAATCCAGATAGCACGTACACAATTAAAACTGCTTAAATTGCACTATCACAGGCGCGCCTCGATTTGCGCACACTCGCACAGCGCAAGCGACCGTCGATGCACGTTCCGATAGGGTTCGAACGAGGAAAAAGTTACGAAAATTATTGATAATTTTGAACTAAGCGCGAGCGTACACAGTGTGTGTTACCGTCCGTGACGTCACTCCATTTTTTAATTACTTTATAATATTATTACAGAACCTTCAGTCTTCTTTGTAATTTTCTGTTGTCACTTTTTCACTGGAGTTTATTTTCAGTGATATAACCTGTAATTGATCACCAACATCGAAGTTATCACTATTTTTAACTGATGTTGTTTCATAAAAGTTACGATCTGTAGTTGTGTCACTTTTAAAGTCATCGTTTTCATAATCTTCTATATTAACTCTTGATTTAGGGTTATGCACATTTAATATGTCTTTTAGAGCTGCAACCATTTCGTCGACGTCATCGTTCGACTCAATAATATCACTACTATTTCTGGATTCCGCAATCAGACGCTCTTTCATGAAGAAATTTTGTCCGAAATTTTCATGAAGTTTCTGATGATTTTCTATGTCTTCTTCACAGCAGCGATGGAAGAAAAGATTGACTACAGGTCTTCCATGAATGGAACTCAATACTATATATAAAATAACAAGCACAAGTACACAGAAGGTCAGGAATCTCCACCACATTTTTCCACCATCGTGTGCGACTGATCTGAACTAGAGTCAACGGCTAATGACGTCAGGCGGAAAACAATGAACGTTTTATTCGATCGACGCATTTATCAATCGATTGTTTGCTTCCTGCTTAGCGATTGACGACTTTTAATCGTAATTTGAAGTACTTTTTAAGGGGCCCGTAGCTTGTTTGTCCGACCGAATATCACAGATATTTTACACAAAAACGGTGAGTTTCTGTTCTTCAATTCATTCAAAAGACAGATGTTTTTTATAACAAATGCAGGTTTAAGAAATAATCATCAAATAAAAAAAAATGCTCTCCATATATGTCACTTATCGCGAACAATTTTGTACATGCAATTAATACCATACATAAAACATATTACGACTAAAAATATATGTCTGAATGTTACTTTAGATCTAAAACCAGCCCTCGTTTACCAAGATCGAAAAATCTCTGATTGACGTAGCTCGAGACCAAAGAGGTAACGACTTCCTCTCATAAATGGGTCCGTATCAATACAACGAGTCACTGCCATCCTTGATAAAACGCCGCAAGGGTCTGTTTTATATCTATGGTACCTAGGTTAGTTTAATTTCATTTTAAATTATAATAATGTTAGTGGTACAATTCAAATTGTTTTATTAAATATTTTTGAGTTGTGTTTTTTAAGTAGTAATTAACACTACTATGTATATAAATTTTAAATATAAGATATCATAATAAATATTAATAACGCCGGAGTCACGTCACGTCATCAGCCTCCCTCAGTCCACTGCTGGACGTTGGCCTCTCCTATCAACTATGCGTTTTGACGCATTAGGAGGTAAATACCCATAGTTGCTACGCTGGGCAAGCGGGTTGGCAGTAGTGTGTTCACTATGATGATGCTGCTGCCCATCATCAATCTTCTATAAAGGAATATTCATAGACACCTCAATCTCTTAGTCCACTCTTAAAATACACACGGGAAGATTTAGGGTGGTGACAAATGTATTCTTACTGTCGTCACCATACGGCAACGCTAGAGTGGCCGAGTGCTTGAGGAATCAGCTGCGAAAGCTGAGGAGGCGGGTTCAAATACCACCTTTGGCGTTGGTGAACTCATTATTTTTTCTTTGTTATATATGACATCTAATATTTAACATTCAATTTAACAACAGAGAGGTCTTGACCCTTGCTCCGGGACATTCCTGGTGCAAAAATTGTCAATCGCGATTCAGCGTGTCAATGCCGCGAGCGTGATGGGCACTTTTGCGCCAGGGATGACACGGGGCGGGTTATTTGACTAGAACTTTAGGTAGGTATGTATTGTTTGTGACTTAAAATGTATATTAATTGTATTTAATAAAACGTTATAAATGCTGTAACAAATAGTAATTACAAAACGTATTTGTTCACAAATATACACTACTTGAATTACAAAAAAAGGTAAATAGCAGGCGCACAATGGTATATTATTGTCAATACTGAAAAGTTAATAATATAATATTTAAAACTAACTGGAGGCACCAACGTAACGCGTGTTTTTTTGTGCTAAAGCTTTTACGCATGACATGAACATTTTCATCAATTCTCTTTCAATGTCAATTTGATGTCAACTTTGTTGAAATATGACCCTTTTTGTATAGTGCCTGTATTCATTTCAAATCATTGATAGTTTAAGTAATATTGTATTGAAATATTACTTTGCTAACAGCGTTGGCAAACAGATGATTTTTTATGAAAATACCTTTTAAGATAAATGTAATACCTTACGATGCCAAAGATACGAATTTAACTGTCTACGCTGTTTCTTTTATGAGCTACCAACTATCAAACCCCTTAGTTTATTTGTATAGGTAGATAGTAATGTTTTCGTGGTGGTTAATATTTATAATTTATTTAAAAAAAAACTAGTGTAATATAAAATAAAACTATGAAAACGGATAAACTCGCGTATATTAACTAATTTTAACTTCATTCCGACGTTTCGAACACTTTACAGGGAACGTCGGAATGAAGTTAAAATTAGTTAATATACGCGAGTTTATCCGTTTTCATAGTTTTATTTCATGAGTAATCCTCGCGGTAACCGAAGAAAATATTAGTGTAATATAATTTAATTAAAACTCAATTAAAGTTAATTAAATAATTATGACATTATGTAATTTTTTTTTATTATGATATTATGTAAGAGCTCACAAATTTGTTTACATTTTAAATTGATTACGCTTGCTGTATCAAAACATTGAAGAATTTGTTCGATTAATCAGATCGTTTATACGTGGGTAGGTATTAGGTTGTGCGGAATGTATCACAATTCATAAGTCGCACGCGACAGCTGGAGTGATGGACTACCGCCTTCTTCTTATAAACATTTTCTGTCTGATTTTGCTATTTATGGCTTCACATAGGTGTCTAGAAATAACAAGGCACTCAAAGTGCATCACACGAATCTTCGTATGTTGCAGAGGCAATTGGGCACTAGCTGTAGACAATATTATACACAGAGGGTATTTCTACATGTGCATCGTGCACTTCAGATTAATTTGTGGTGATCGTGTCGCAACTATTACAATAAACCATCTAGTAAACCGTCTTTTGCAGAGCCTAAAAGTGAAATTCTTTACTGTAGATAGACGACTGAATGAGACACATTTTTAATATCACCCAAAAACAAAAGTAAGACAAGGCTTGAAAACAAGGAACTATTTAATTAAAGTGTTATCTATTACTTATAAAGTTTAACTTGAATTGTAATAAAATGTTTCTATTAATTATATTAACTATTAATCGCATGTCAGTCGCGCCGTAAACGCACGTCTGGTTTGCGATTAATTGAAATACCGTCCTCTGTCAATTTGTATGCTGATGGTGCCTGTTCGCCTGCCTCCACGCATATTAAGAACATGATGCTTAGTATATGGAAGTGCTACCATATTTGTATTATAATTATATACAGGGTGTTTTTTATATCATTAGCCATATTGCAATATATGTTGGGTAAAGGCGTAAAAAAATATTTGGTAAAACAAAAATAATCCATTTTTCATTATCCTTTTTGTAATAGATTTTTTTTTAAATCCCGTTATCTAACGAAGGTTTGGTCACTATGATCACTTGCTTACTTTGCGTACTGCCCCGCCATCTCATAACTGCCAAATCAGATTGGAAAGGGTGTTTGAGTTTGCAACTTTAATTAACCCGCATAAAGTAACTAATGCAATGCGTTATAACGTACGTAACAAGTTTCCTACGCGTGGTGGGGAATGGAGGTGGAGCTTAACTTGCAGGTAAATCCAACGAGACAGCATTATCAGTCTATCGCATACAGTACTCATAATGAGGGTATTTTGAGTTGCGCGCCGATCTGAGGGTAGTTTGACTCGAGCGCGTTCACGCAAGCGCACTCCTTCTTTGTTTACAGAGTGCTGTATAAATGGCACATGGCATCTTGCGATCAGCCTAGCCAGCATAATTTGACCTCAAGAACGGAGTAACTTAAATGTTCCGTCATACAAACGCGTACTGGTTTACCTCAGAAATCGATTCTAATGCACTCTCTAAGCAAATTGAATAAGGATGATGACTGGCAAGTCAAATCAGCATCTTTTTTCGAACTGTCAAAACGATCACCACTATGGAATTTTATGTGAAATACTCAAAAGTGACGTCACTTTTGAGTACTACCAAATGACCTACTCTTTTAAGTTATTTTCAATTTATTAAATAGAAGTTCTGTACAAAAATTACTGCAATATACATCTTAGTAATAATTTCTTCGTGTATTATGTCGTGAATAATGTTAAATAATTTATTTGAACTACAGTCATCATCCCTATTGTTGATGACGACGAGCAGGTATAGGTAGCCGTTTTGCCGGATAAAAAACGGAAAAAAAAAACTAAAAAATAGTCTCACTTTTTTTTCAAAAATTTTGTGTACTGGTGATCGCGAATGACATATCCAAATTTGGCTAACGACATAACAAACACCCTGTATACATAAATGGTACCAATCACAGTTCGTCATAATAAGACATCGTTAATATTATATCATTTCTGCAGCAGCATTATCGTGTTAAGGGCGTCAGAGTCCTGAATTCTAATTTATCAAATCAACATCCACAGCAAAAGGTTCATCATCATCATCATCATCATCATTATCAGCCTATGATAGTCCACTGCAGGACGTAGGCCTCTCCTATTAACTATGCTTATAGACGCATTAGGAGGTAAATGCCCATAATCGCCACTCTGGGCAAGCGGATTGGCGATCGCAGTATTGTGTTCACTATGATGACGCAGTAAATGGTTACTTTGCGCTTATCTCTAAAGTCTAAATTTGTATTCTTCTGCACTTAAGTGACAGCTTAATCTGCCTCTTCCATTTCCAATCCTGTGGCCAGTCTCATGCTTATAATACATAACGAAATATGAAGGCTCTCATCATCATGTATACTTTTTGTGCAATATATATCCAATAGGGGAAGGGCTCTTAACTTTATTAGTTGTATATGAGAACTGGCAAAAAAGCAACGGGCTAAAAATAGCAAGGTAAAACTGGTAGAAATAAAATGAGTAAGAAAGTTTTAAGTAAAACGGTTTAATTTTAATTCGATATTGCACCAAAACCTAGATTTTTTTTTATCAGATAACCGTAGGTGCTACTTTCTGTAGATTACTCAAGTGAGACACTGTAGTTTTCCCGAGTCGGATGCTAAAAGCCACGTTTGATATCTATGTCAGTGGATTAAGCGTTAATCGGATACTTATAAACTAAAATAAAAACAAAGTAAAATATAAACGACATTTGGCCGATGCATGCACTACGCGAACCCGAGGGCTGAAGGCTCGAGGGGTGAAGGCCCGAGAAGTGAACAAACACTCTCAGTCTATCAACCGCAAGGTCACAAGCTCGACGGCACGCTCTACACGAACCCGAGCGCCGAAGACCCGAAGGATGAACTAATACTCTCAGTCTATCAACCGGAGTGCCGTAGGCCTGACAGCGTAACCCAAACCTGAGGGCCGTAGGCCCGAGTGGTGAACTCAGTTTCTCAGTCTCTCAGCCGTTAGCCCGACGGCACGGTTTACGTGAACCCGAGTGGTAAACTCAACCTCTCAGTCTATCAACCGGAGTGCCGCAGGTTCGCATGCTCCATGTTCGTAGCGTAGGCCCGACGGCATGCGCTACGCAAACCCAAGAGCCAAGGGGGTTAACCTACGCTACCTACACTCACCCACGATAACTACAGTTTGTACTATTTTTAAATCTGCACATTAGCAAACCTTGTGCTTATAGCGCGGGCAGTAACCCTGCAGCAACAGGTTTGAGAAGTTGTAGATCAGTATTGAATCCAGATGCCTGTTTGATAATTTCATCATTATCGGTTGAGTAGAAGTACTTAGGCGTAAAATCAGTCCCGAGACTTGAATCAAATACGACAGGCGGTTGATACGCGGTGAAGTCAAATAAAACCGTACAAGATTTACAATCCAGTATCTCAAAAATGAAATTGTGCTCATTTAACCTTTATAAATTTGACATAAATGTGACATGTCGAGTACAGTACAGCAGCTCTAAGTGAGTTCTAAGTATATTGTGTTATGAACTGACAACCTTACGAATATCATTTGAAATTATTCTTACAGCTTTACGCGCGTGGATATGTAAGCGTTCATTGGACTGCCAACTGTCATATCTAGTTTCTTTAATTCTTAAGTAAACGCAAATATGGTCACCCACTAACTTA
The DNA here is from genome assembly GCA_025490895.1 of Thaumatotibia leucotreta. Classification (NCBI taxonomy): domain Eukaryota; kingdom Metazoa; phylum Arthropoda; class Insecta; order Lepidoptera; family Tortricidae; genus Thaumatotibia; species Thaumatotibia leucotreta. The sequence goes on from JALPQI010031412.1 coordinate 34,745, forward strand.
TAATATAATCTAGGAGTTGATTCGAGGAGTTGGTACCTATGTTTATTTTACCTACATTAAAATATGAAATGAAGTGTTGCACTAGGAAGCGCCACAAGTACAAATTTAGAAAATGACGATGTGAATAAAAATAAAATTGATATGTTCATAAGTCATAAGTTCAATATGTTTTGATAAACCTCCATAAAGTAGTCCCAGAATTTTTTTTTTCAATACGAGTCAATTTCAATAGTTTTTTTTTATTCGTTATCGATCGACGTTATCTGTAGGTATAATACTACTAAATTATACAGGGTGGAAAAGGACGACGTTCCTTCCCGCTACCGACCGAGTCTACCAACCATTACGATGAACGTTCAGTATGGGACCAACATAGAAATATTTAACAAAAATGTAACCCCTCATACAAAGTGACTGATTAGTTAGATGTCAATAGTATGGAAAAGTCAATTTTTCATGTACGCTTTCGATGTTGGTCCCATACTGAAAGTTCATCGTAATGGTTGGTAGACTCGGTCGGTAGCGGGAAGGAACGTCGTCCCTTTCCACCTTGTATATGGGTATTAACTACAGAACACACAGTCATAATCTTTGTCCTCGGCAGTGCCCCCTCCAAGGCGAGCAAAAAAGCGGCGCGGCCGTAACTAATATCCTTTTCTCAAAGCAGTTCAGGCCTTTTTCGATTCCCCTATAACTTTGTAGTACTATAATAGTACACACGTATTGCTACATCTGCTACATGTTCATTTTTGAGCTAGCAATTTAACAATAATAATTTTTATGACCTCCATAGATCAGTTGGTAGTGACTGAACTCCTATGAAAGTATAAAAAAGTTTTAACGACAAGCGAGACTTAATCATTTCGAGAAAACTTATGTTTGATAATTATTATCCTGACCTTTCTGCCTGCAATCATGGGTGTAACGTCATGCCCAAAATGTCAGAATAATATTAAAAGTAAGCTCAAGGCGGATTTACACCAAACGAGGGAATGCTCATTTTGACCCCCACTCTACGAAATGAACAAATTTCGACGAATTACGTTTTGTCTAGCGAACGAATTTCGTAGAGTGGGGATAGAAGCATTCGCTCGTTTGGTGTAAATTCACATTTACGCGATTAGGTTCCGATCGGCGTTAAAATATTAGTCATAATCGTGAAAGTGGAAATCAATACATTATAAAAAGTTTCAGGTTCGAATATCCCCACGGATACATATTTATGTGTTTATCTGTTAGGTATAATATAATCTAACATGTACCTACCAGGTACATGGTACTTATACCTGACATATTCGTCGCTTAATACCCACCACCCAATCCGTGGCTAACAACAACAACAAAGTATGTGAAACAAAGTATTAAAATAAATCTAATTCCTTAATCCATCTTTATTTATGAGAAACTTTTTGTACATTCATCTTAATCCAGTCAAGGTAGTTTTCTATTTTAGTAAAGGTAAGGTTTTTGTTGAAGCACACACCCGTACTAATGGGTCTACCAGTAGCTATTCCTTTGAGTCGCCATTGGTTATCATCGTGTCGTTCGATAAACAGCCCTCCGAAGCTTGGACATGTGGTTTCATCTGGAATATAGAAATTAATTTTGTTATGGCTACTTTCTGCATCTGTAGAACTAGATTGAAGATGAGGTCTAATGCGGTATTATCAAACCGGAATCAAAAAGGGATTTGAAAGTACTGTTGACTCAACAAATGCCACAACATTTACCGAGAAAAGAGTTGTTTACAGATGTAGTGAGTGATTAAATCTATTGTCTGTAAGTCTATGCAATTAAAGTATGTATACAGGGTGGCCCATTCAAATCGGTCAGTATGGGAAAGACTGAAACTATAAGACATACGAAGATTTGTTCTTAGGAACCATGTCACCGAATTTGATAAAAAGAAAAACTGCATTCATAAATTTGAAAAATAAACTGTACCCAGCCAGGGAATCGAACCCGGTTGCGTTGAAAAAATAAACATACACTATGTCTATTCAGATATCGTTTGTGTAGGTCTTAAGCAGTAAATGTCTCTAAGAAACATGATGTCTAAAATGAATGGAATTCATTGTTTTCACGTACCTACTTAAATTTATTTTACTAGGTGTTTATTGTGTAAATCTTAAGAAATTTTTTTTTCTCTCATATCTATCAACGCAGTTTTCCTTATTATCAAAATCAATGACATGGTTGACAATCATTTGGTGACAATCATTTTGTTACTTTTATACTTAGAACACTAGAAAAAAACTTACTATCTCCTAGAATAGCACACAAAAGGTTCTGGGAGTTAATGTCAATCTTGCAGTTTTCTGGAGAATTTAATTTCAGGTACAATGGCTGTAAGGGTCCAGTTAAATGCCAGCCAGTGGTCTGTAAAAAAATAAACAGTTAATCTAATATAACGATACTGAGGACAATTGCGTGCCTATGATTCTGAGTAGGTATTCTTAATGCATTTTTTAGGAGAAAAAAATTACTGGTAAAACCCACTATCTCCATTTATTTCAGCCGTAGATAATTGATAAATACATAAATATCTCGGGACATATACAAATCAACTTAAGCTTGGTAAGCTCAATTACGGCTTGTGTAGTGGGTACCAAGCGACTGTACTATAATAGATATATACTTAAATCGACGGCCCCTACGTAAGTTGTCGTAACTTGAAATTTGGGTTTTTCTTTTTATTTCATAAAACATTATATCTTTTAGCAATGTTTCCGTTCCACGAAGAAAAAATTAAAAAAACCTATTACAAATAGGTTTTTGACACCCGAAAACTATCGTAACTTAAAAAAGCACCGTCGTATACTGTAGTAAGTGTACTTACGATAGTTAATACGGGGCGGCCACCCGCGCTCGCGCAGCGTAAGTGCCAGTTACGATCTTATACGCGGTGGGGCAGAGGTTTTTCAAGAGCGATAATTTTTTACCAAAAACTAACAACTAGATGAAACAAAAATGGATAAACGATACATTTCATTCGATAAAAGTAAGACACTACATCGGAAACAAACTCAAAGTAACTGCGAGACCAAAATTAATTTTCGAAACGGCCGTTGGAGTTAAACAAAATGTAGTCTGAGATGAAATAAAAGACGGTTCAGAAATAAAAATGATTTAAAACCACTAAGCAAAGTAAGCAATCTGTTCGAATTCACTCAGAAATCAGTTGTGAATTTATTAGTATGGATGCTGACAATTTTTTAATAATACCGGTGAATACTGTAGTATGTTATCACTTACCACAACTTACTTCGGAGTTGAAGATCGGCGTTTTATCTTAAGTTTAACATACTACTATTTACGTTGGATTTTATTAATTTTTTTGTGTTGTATGTGTACTTGAGACATTTTTCGTCGGAAATTGTTTTTAAATTTCTATTGTAAGTGATATTTAAGACAGTATGCGCCGGATCAAATACGGAGTTACTACAATTTACAATTATAATGTCGACGTCTTTCAATAATTTTTGCTCATTATACAGGTTAGCCGCTTCTTTTTGAACCAAACGATAAATAAATTCATAAGTCATTGTAATAAAACGGCATTTTTTGTGATAGTGACGACGACAAAACAATCATATCACTTACATTATTAAACACTGCAGCAGTTGGTGGGTTCATTTATGAGTATTTAGTCATCATTCATCAGTGAAATCATCGTCTGTAGTTCGAAGATTTGACTGCTGACTGAATGAAACCGCCAACAGCTGCAGTATCTAATCATGAAAGCGACACGACTGTTCTTTAAGAATATAATTACGTTGATAAACGCTTGATATCGATCTCATAATTTTGATGTAGTTAAAGCTGAAGGCATTTTTGTTAAATGATTTTTTATTATGTCTTTGCACTGTGAGAGAAGTCATTAATCTGCCATGTCTATAATTATAATTTCAAAACTACGTTCCTAATGCTGAATGATAGACTGTTTTTGTGTACTAACTAAATGCACAAAATTATAATTAACCGGCTTAACTCATGTATTTGTATATTCGGTAAATATAAAAAGTGGATAATAAACAGATAAGCACCAAACGGCTCACTGAGCCCGTTGAGATAAACGGGTTGAGGGTGGTCTTGCGCCGGCACTGATGCCATGTCCGACTGCGGGTTTAAGTCACCGAACACTACGTAACAGATGATAAGCACACAAAGTCACTGTGTACTTGTAAACTATCATTATTAGCTCGGAGATTACCGGCTTCTATGCCGTTGGCTCAGTCCAGCCCTCATTCCGATTAAAATTACTCTTAATCGCTCTGTATAAATATCTTCCGTGGCAGGTAGCATCTTTACCGTACCAGCATCCTCGCTTTATCAAAGCGTTTAGGAAATGCGATGTGCCTGTATCGTATGCGTCCACCACAGCCGAGCTATATCTCCCTGTCCTTGACACTCCGAATGTGCTCCGAGTCTTGTAGACCCATTACGTCGTTCCTTACCGAAGTCGTACGGTATCTCATAAACACCCAAACTGCCAAGTGAATTTCTGTCCTTTGGAGATCGTAAGAAGTACTCATATTGATATGAGGACACAAAATGGTCTTAATGCTACACCTTCGGCGTAATAGGCGTCCAATTCCGTTTGTCACTCCTGTAATATGAGGCAAGAATGATGGTGCCCTCTCTACTGTGTGGTGAAGTCGAAACGCCCCTGAGCTCCTTGTACGCTGACTTTGTCTCCAACCATATCAGTTCCTCTCCAAGCTCTCCAACGTCTCGTCTCGTCTGACATGTTGCAACATTTGTAATATTTTAGATAACAGGAGGTAATAAATAGGAGATGCCTGTGTCCAGCAGTGGACCGAAATAGGCGAATGATGTGATGTGAATAAAAGATATAAACTCATTTCGCATGTATTGTGAATCACAGAACCGCGAGGACAGGTTTGCGAGATAGTGGTATAAGCCAGTTAGCAGGTAGCTTATCTATAGACTTTTTGTGACAGACGATCATTCTGACCTAGCATTAATAACCCATCAAGAAAACGAAGTGTCCCATCCACCTCTCTCTTAAATGTGAACTTTATTCTAGGATGCATCAAATTAAGATCGGTTAGTAACACATCAACAACTCTATCCGGAATTACAGCAAAAACGTCATCCACATTTTGTAACCAGCATCTCGGCCTATTCGGACAACTCTTGAATGCCCTCTGCTTAAATTTATCCATGAAAATGTTGACCCGTACCAGAACTACATTATAAGAGAACTCTTTGCTTCAATCTGCAAATAATACTCCCCTTGCCAAACGGAATATCAACTACTCAGGATATGTTCGATGAATTTAATGTGCACAGTCGTTACGAGCTACAACATCTTTAATTATTTTTATAGTTTCCAATACTCGGAAACAATGAAGCTACATCAAACTCAACTACATAGTCTCGTCTTCATTCAACACGACATTTTCCAAAAACTGTACAAAAATACTTCACCTGAACTATTTTTCATAATAAAACATACAAAAAAACTATTCACCTGCTTAATTTTCTCAAAATATTCCATCAGGGTTCCATAAAAATACTATAAAATTGTTTGTTAAATGGCATAATATAGTAACTAACAAAAAGTTTTTATAATGTGTCCGCAAAATAATGTTGTAAATAACAGATACAACAAAACTTACACGCATAATTCCAACGTATCTTGTAGTATGTATTACTTACGATCAATGACCATTTATGACCACCGGCGTAAAGTGAAGTAAGTAATACATACCACAATTTTTAGATTCTCTTCTCCGTCATATACTGTCGTAAGTGCAATTCCGGCAAAAATATGAAATATATCAGAGAAGTAATTATATCACTATAAAGATAGTATCTTTGTTATTGATCATGCCAATTTTCAAAGCAATCCATTGAACTATATGACTACCGTACACATTTCAAACTTTAAAGTGCTCTCCTGTAAACTTGCCATTTTCAACTTACGACAACTTACGTAGGGGCCGTCGAAATAGTACATGTACAGCTATAACCACGACCAAGGAACAAATATTTGTGATAAATAAATACACAAATCATCTCCGGGATCCCTCGTGACCCGGAACCTCCAGCTTCGTAGGCAGGGTCACTACTAACTAGGCTTTGGAGGCAGACAATAATTGATACCTTTAACAATAACGCAGTTTGAAAATTGTATTCCTAGAATACACGTGAATGCATTCGCACTATTTTTCTGATCCTAAAACACGAGGTAGAGCATTGCTCCGCTGACAATCCCGAGCAGCGTGCGAATTGCATTTATTGGGACAAGCGTCTATCTCCTATGCAACCAGATCTGCATAGACCAATCGGTATAGTGATTCCTGTTTATTCAGACAAATCAATTTCTTTTTCTATGATATTGCCAAAAATTAACCGAATAAATACAATCCGAATTGGGTTCTCACTTTAAAGTACTTCTACGACTACATATAGAATATACAGTCGCCATTAGATATATCGGAGTTGCTACGGTGCTCAAAAATTTCTAAACATGTGCGCCAACGAGACTAACTACCTAGAAGCCTGTTCACTCTTATTTTAAAGACAAACGGGTCTTATCTCCTGGAGTGGCTAGTGACAGATCCGTCACAAGCCATTTGGACTATAATATAAAATAATTAAAGTAATTAATCAACAAGCAAATGTATGGCAGCGCCGTTCGAGGGGTTACTTATATCCTGACGTTTCGGGAATGACGTTACACCCGTAGTCGAAAGCAGACTGACCCGTTTGTCCTAAAATATGAGTGATAATCGTGAAAGTTTAAATCAATAGCCTGTTCACTCTGTTCAGATATTTGTGAGCATCTTGGCCGATCCGACGAATCATCTGATCGTGACTTTCACAATCATAGGCTAGCCAACTAACACGGAGTTAATTGGATAAATCCATATATTTTGTCTCTTCTAACCTCGGGTAAGTAGCATAACCCTGCTGGAGTGTTCAAGCGGACCTAATTAATACATTTTACGCATGTCTTCAGACGAAAGTCTACAATCAATGTGTGTTACCAGGTGATGAGATGACTTACCGCGCCAAAACGTGGCCCATCACCATCGGCCTCATCTCTAAACTCAGAGTTACTCAACGAGCTATGGAGACGGCTATGCTCGGCCACATTGCACGCAGAACAGATAGTCGATGGGGTCGAAAAGTGCTCGATTAGATACCACGGCTAGGCAAACGCAGCGTACGACGTCCACCCACAAGATGGACAGACCACCTTATGAAGGTCGCCGGCACACTCTGGATGCAGATCGCATCTAACCGGTACATGTGAAGGTCCAGAGGGGAGGCCTTTGTTCAGCAGAGGACGTCTTATGGTTAAGATGATGATGAATGATGATGATGACGCATGTTTGATAACTTCCACCTGCCATACGTACTTAGTCTTAATCATCACTTTTTTTCACTATTAGCTACACTAACAATTGCTTTACTACATACATAGTACTCAAGTACCAGCGCTATCCTATCATTATCGTCTAGAAAAAAGTATTATTTTTAAGTACGGTTTTCATCCAGATTTTTATAACTTCAAAACTTTGACTGTACATTAATCGGAAATAAATATACGAGTATTTGAAATGCTTTATGGCAATGAATGTTTATTCGTAAGTATGAAAAAAATATAATTTCATTTTTATACCTATAATTGTCCGCGCGACCGGGGAATCTATGAGTTGGGGTGGCATTGAGCATCTATACGTGGTGAAATTGATATAATAATAAGTTCAAAATATGACACTAGATTTTATTTTATTGTACCTTATCTCAAAGGGGATATTATTTTAGACTAATCAATTGTGTGGAACGGCACATATACTGAGAAATCTAAATTTTTGCTACATTTTTACTTATCATTAAGATATTATTAGAAAAAGCTGATTATCTCTGCGATTAAAAGACATTTGAAGATTTATATACTTTTGTACCTGCATAAGTTAAGTTCCTGTATTATATCTAATTTAAAAATCTAGTAAACCGCCTAAAATGTTTAATCTGTATAATTTAGTATGGGATCAAAGTAACCCCACACATTAAAAATACATATAACTAAAAAAAGTACTGAACCGATTTTCATTTTTTTATTTTTTACGGACTTTTTAGGTGGGTTACTTTCAATTTGCAGCAAAAACAGATGTGGTATCAAAGTAACCCCATTCTCAATATAACTTTGATCACGTTGTTTTTATTTTGTATTTCGTTAAATAAAGGTCCTACATTTTTTTTGTTTCGCAAGTTGATTCTTGAGAAAAAACCGATTATTCTATATTAATTTAATTTTTTTATGTTCAGTTAGTTCATAAAATGCATCCAAAGTTCAAAATTGATCAAAGTAACCCCGGTTTACGGTAGGTATTTGAAGCAAATGCACACGTTAAAATTAAACATTTTATTCTCTCGGTTCCGCGTGTCAAGTAACAACTAGTTTTCTGGGTAATAACTATGTATTAACCAGAAAATGTACATAATATTATTATTTGTTATTCTATCAAGTAGGTATATATTTCATGTTCCTAATACTTTGAATTTCGAATAAAAATGCGTAAAACACAATAATTCATGTAAATTTAACAATCGCTTTAATACGTAACGTAAAACGCATTCAGTAACAATTTATATCGAGTTTTTCTAATACTTAAAATTGTTTACGACAAAACAGGAGAGAATTATCCTTGTATCCTTAATTCGTTTAAATGCCTTGAACTAGATTTCAAACTAATCAAACTTCCTCCAACTTAACTACCCAACTACAAACGCATTAATCTCCAACTTAACATATTATGTATCGTGCAGCCGTAACATGAGCTACCACCGGCTAATTAACGCGGGCTTACTTTCTATCTGGCTTACTTGCACCAATAAGCGAGTACGAGCGGGACGGGAAGAAAGTAAGTTCGCATAAATAGCGCGGCGGCAGCTCATGTTAAGCACATTGAAATGCAAGTGCTGTTTCTGCTTTCGATGGCAGCAATAAAAGGTTCTCGCGTTCGGTTGGATCTCTTAAATGATTGACTAGCAAGATATTCACTGTATTGAGCTCGTATAGTCCATTTCAAAATAGAAAGCCCGATATCACCAGCAACTTTTGTCATTTAATTGGTCCACTACATTGGTACGTGTCGTAAACCGATGTATGCAAAAAATATCATGCCACAAAAGGGTCTGGCCAGGTATCTTTTGTTATCACTGATCCTATTGTTGACGCCTAATGACTTTGTCAAGTAGAATCGGGCCTTCGTTTTTGAAATGGACTTTACCCTGATTGAAACGGAAACAATTTCAAGCCAGTTTCTTTAAACGGAAGAGATAAGTAGTAAGTAAATATTATAAAGATTTCATATTCTTAATCGTAATATTAATTTTTAAGACAACGAAACTTAAAATGCTTTAGCTACCTATTGGCATGGACAGATATTTCATCTTACAACAAACAAAAATGTATTGATTTTCTTTCTTTACAAATCTGTACAGTTAATAATACACATAAATGAAGTCTAACTAACCTAGTCTATATCTAAGATTGGTCCTTGTGGCATTGTTCCAAGGATATCATTAAATTGCTGAAAGGAATGTCATGGAGATCAAATTCACCGGAGACCCAGACGGAAACCAAGGAAAAAATGAGTGTTACAACTTTTATTATTCAAAGGAACATAATTATTATTATTTTCTTATCACTTTTAACCGAAAATCAATCACGTATAAATAACACATACCTACGTACTTGTCGTACTTGAAATAAAACTGTATCACAGTTATGATTCAATAATGATTATACGACGTAGCTAAAAGTTTTGGTTGTCAACCGACGAAATGAGCCACAAGCTCCATGCTCGTAATTTCTTGTTTCTTTTCGAATTTCTTGGTTCAAATTAAGACTATGTACACAAAATTATAATCATATACATTTACATCGAGATTGCTACTCAACTATAATGAATTTGACCAAACGCTTTCCAGAAAAAAATACATCAACGAGCGGCCACCCCAAGATATGCACTTCGTTTCGGTGTATTTATTTCATCATTTAGATTTGTTTACTTATAATTATTGACTCGTAGAAAAAATATTGTTATACCAAGCTTTTGTCAGCCTCCGTAGCCTAGTTGGTAGTGACCCTGCCTACGAAGCTGGAGGTTCCGGGTTCGAATCCCGGTGAGGGCATTATTTGTGTATTTATTCATCACAAATATTTGTTCCTTGGTCATGGCTGTCTATATATTTAAATATCTTTATGTATTTATCTATTATATACATCGTCGCCTCGTACCCACATCACAAGCCTTAATTGAGCTTACCGTGGGACTAAGTCGATTTGTTTAAGATGTCCCAAGATATTTATTTATTTATTATATTTTCGATCTCGTACCCTAAGTACTTTAGCCACTAAGCAAGCTTCGTGGTCGAAACACGGTACTCGACAGGAAAAAATTCTATTATAACGCGATTGTGTAAAATACTAATAACAAATGTAAGTCCTCTCGAATACTAGTATAATTTGTATTATGATACGATTACGTTATCATAATACAAATTATAGCATTTAAACACTTACAGCTGTTGCAAGAGGGGCAGATTTATCATCAACTCCCAAAGGAGCAGGCTGTATGTCAACGGTAAACGTCGCGGGCTCGGCCAGCTCGACCATTGCCAAGTCATTATCAACCTTGTCTTCTTTAGAAACGAAGTTGTCGTGGATCTTAATAGAAGCTACCTGAAAATCAAATTAATATTGAAACATGAAATGCGATTGGAAATGGTGAAAGTTGAAAATAAAATGTATTTTAAATAAAACGTCTAGTAGGTTCGATAGGTCTCTACATTCACTCCCGTATTACTAAATTATCGGCGGTACGATCAAATAATCATTAATATAATTATGCAAGTGCTGTACCTGTGGACGCATGTACCTTTGGACACCACCTATACAGGCGAAACGAATGACCATAGACAAATATCATTCACTTATTCGAAATGCACTTTTTTCGCATGGCAACACCAGTCAGTCGCCATCTTAGCTGTTGACAAAAATTGTGCTTGTTGTGGCTGTTGAAAGTTTTTGTGGAAAAAAGTAAATATTTGGCCTCTTTTTAAGCATGTTTTGTGTAAAATCGGTTAATGTTACGGGTGTTTTTGCAATAACATATTAATCTATATGGCTTAAGCGTTATTTCTTTAAGTTTTTGTTAATCTTAACGAACATTAACAGTAACCGGTATGAATTTAAAATAAAAAACACCAAAATTGTACCTGTGGACACCATCGTGCATGTACCTATGGACTGTCCACAGGTACAACCACAGTGGTTGTACCTATGGACAGGTAAATTAAATTAGTTATTAATTATGAATATTCTTGTTTGTTTTAGTGCCTCGAAGTAAAACAGGAAAGAAACGAGCTCGCGTATGTCCTGACACTCTTACAGAAGCTGTTCGGGACATTATGAGAGGAAGTTCTGTCAGAAAAGCCACGGTAACATTCAAGATTCCAAAATCCACAATCTTCAAATATCATAAATTAACTTTGGACAAAAGTCTTGAAAGTGAAAT
>JALPQI010031413.1:0-59264 GCA_025490895.1 Thaumatotibia leucotreta
TAATTCGCTCTCAAATCTGTAAATCTAGGTTGTGACCGGTGATGGTAATGAGTTTTTAGCATGTTTATATTTTATTTATATATTTTATGTGGCAATAATAGAATTAATTTTAGATGCTAAGTATACCTATGAACCTCACGCAACATATAAAAAATATTTGAAATGAATTTAGGAGTTAGTTTATTTTTTATTTCAGCAAACATATGATTTGCACGAAATGATAGAAACACCCTTACGCGGTTTTGTTAGCGAAGCGACTAACTTGTTTTTGTATAATTATTCATATAATCGTATTGTTGCAGGTATGAACACGAGATATTTTGCTGCGGAAATGTAAGTGCAACTACATAAAACGCCATTTCTGCCATCCCACAGATTCTGGCAAGAGTCCCGCGAAATCTTAATGTTAATATCTCTGTATAAGAATAGCCAGTCATCATTAATAATATCCCAGTTCCCCGCATTGTATCACATCCAGAAACACCCCTATCCATCAGCGGGATAAGTGTCCCGAACGCTTGAGTCTGGGAGTAACGGTAGGAGTGCATTTTACGACCAGCCTGGATGCCTGGGTCTTTCTTTATGACCATTATTTTCATCCTTAACTATAAAGCTAGGTTTAGGCATACAGAGTGTACTTCTTTCATTTAAGAGGAAATTAATCTTATTTTAATTTACTATTGTGTAGTATTTCAGTTTAACAAGTTACAATAGATTTTTAATCACATTAGCTATGCCCACCGCATATATATTATGTTAGAAATCTTAAGTCTTAAGTGAGTAATTTTCTATAGAATTATCATCAGTTAGAACCTAAATAGGTACCTGTTTCATTTACAACCAAATTAACAGGAAAGTTTGTAGAGCTGTTTGGTGTTATTCAATTCGTAAATTGGTTACCCTGATACTCCCTGATCAGTCGGGAAATTGCGTTAAAAATCCCATTACGACCCATATCAAACTTGTGATTGACGCCAAATCATCGTCTGCGTTCAAACTTCGCCATTTACAAAGATGTAAAATGAATAGAATTGACTTTTCATTGGACTTTGCGTACCCGAGTGACAAACACGGCTGTATAATTATATTGGGTATTACGCTTATGTCCCTGTTCAAGTTCATCTCTCCGTCTACATATCTCTTTGGTTATTGGTTCATTAATTACCAGTCTGTAATTCAAGAACCATACTTAATATGTTCAGAGGGGAGGCCTATGTTCAGCAGTGGACGTCTTATGGCTGAAATGATGATGATGACTTATTATGTAAACACCTGAAATACACACGGAATACTTTACGGTTAGGCCGTTATGTCTTTTAAGACCACAAAGATTGTAAGGAACCCTCGAAATGTGTTCTTGGCCAATTTTTCATATTCGTGTGCCAACACCATTTCAAAAATGTTAAATAGATGTAGCACTGCTGCTCTTCCTTCACGTAGTTGGTAATTGGAAATAGATATTGTAAAACAATTACATTTTCTCTTTTATTCTTATAAAATGAAAATGCTTCTCCTGAAAAGTAATCCTACGCGGGATTTCAGATTCACAGAGGTAGACCAAAGCCAAAGAGAAATATTGAAAAAAGAGAACATACGAAATTCTATTTCAATAGGGATGATGACTGTAGTTAAAATAAATTATTTAACATTATGCACGACATAATACTCGAAGAAACGATTACTAAGATGTAGATTGCAGTCATGTTTGTACAGAACTTCTATTTAATAAATTGAAAATAACCTAAAAGAGTAGGTCATTTGGCAGTACTCAAACGTGACGTCACTTTTGAGTATTTCATATAAAATTCCATAGTGGTGATCGTTTTGACAGTTCAAAAAAAGATGCTGATTTGACTTGCCAGTCATCATGCCTATTCCAGCACAATGCACTTCCAGCAACGCTATATCCCAGACCGAAACGATCGAGTTTTATAGCGTCCGACTTCATTATGCTAATAGGGGCTTCGATTTCACCCCCTCGCCCACCACTGATTGCTAGTGATTTTTGAGCCTCTTTCCTTCGGAGGTTAATTGAAAAAAAAATTGGGTCCCGAGTTTTTTTTTGGGACAAGGATATCAATTTGGTGACATTATTTGTATTATTTGCAATGTTGGGCAATTTTGCGAGTACATACCTCGATCTTATCGATATCGAATATTTTTTGGACCAGATATTTCAAAAAACTGTAAGTATACCCCTTCTATTTTTAATATTTATAAGTAGATTATAATTTAATCAAATAGGCACTTTTGAGTGAATTATGATGAAAAAAAGTTTTTTTAAAATATGTCATTATCTATGCAACTGCCTATGCCGTATAAAAAAAAGTGAAATTATAGTCTCAAATTGTGGTCAGGAATACACTTAAAATTTGTCGGCATACTCATTTCCCACCCTGTATAAAAAATAAATATGAATATTAATCCCTCGTGTGTCGCGAATATTTTTTTCTAATAGTTTCCTCGTCACTGATCAGTGCTTAGACATACGAAGGGTTAAATCAGGAACTTGTTCCAATTGAATAGGATTTTGTCGTGGCATTCGTATATTTCTTGAAATATTTTATAGCGTATTATCAAATAAATATATTACCGCCAATACCATTTTTAAGGTATCTGCGAGATTCAAGGGAAATATTGCTTCTTTGTCAGCAACCCGACACTGCTTAGAATTATGCCAAGTATACTCGTATAATGTATTAACGTACTAGTACGTTGGCAGATTGCTGCTATTCAATTTGTCAGTACGCACTCTCAGTAACTCAGTTACCGTTAATGGACCCTTTTCGGCCATATTTGCATCCATGTAACTGGCAAAATTAAATCTACATGTGCTTATTTCGCGCTGAAATGAACCATCATTTCCAAACTTTACTACCGAATAAATTCTTCTTGTAACATGCGATGCATGGTGTCGTTGTCACATATCGTCGGCGGACAACCAAAACTCACTATAAAAACTGTCACTACTCTTAGCAACGTCTTATGTCAGTATTGAATCAGAACTGAAATACGATCTCTATTGCAAGTAGGTATTTTTTACTTAGTGAGTTTTGGTTGTCAACCGACGATATTATGTCGTCCGCTGACAATCAAAACTCACTATAAAAACTGTCACTAATCTTAGCAACCTCTTATATCATCGAATCAGAACTGAGATACGAGCTTTATTTCAAGTAGGTATTTGTTACTTAGAGTTTTGCTTGTCACCCGACGATGTACTGTCTGCTGTCCGCGTATTCAAATTGGATATTTTTGCTCAGGAGGCAAATCAGCAAGAAAATGATGGTAAGTAATTCCGCTTCTCTTGCTTGAAAGAAAAAAAAATAGTTTATTTGTGGCCTAGTTTGTTAGATGAATGTATGCTGCACGCTTTACTAACATTATTAATGGGAAATACCATGGAAAAGTCACGTTAAAATAAAAGTTTTGTTAAATTTTATGCTATTAAACTCTGTTTTTATTATGTACAAAATTTAGTTCTACTAAATTTTGTACGTAATTAAATGCAATTTTTCGTGAGAAATAATAACTATAACTATAATAATTATAGTTATAGTTATTATTTCTCACGAAAAATTGCATTTAATTACGTACAAAATTTAGTTCTACAGAAGGACTTAGGAGGGTATGCATAAGCAATCTACCAGAAAAAACGATATTTCGCCGAAGTTAGTACGAACATCATTACTTGAATTTGGTCAACTGTGAGGTTTTATATCAGTTCAACAAAAGTGGGTCATATGTTTATTTCAGTAAATTTAAAGGAATTAAACCTTATGAAGGTCGCCGGGACACGCTGGATGCAGGTCGCATCTAACCGGTACATGTCGAGGTCCAGAGGGGAGGCCTATGTTCAGCAGTGGACGTCTTATGGCTGAGTGGATGATGATGATGAAAGGAATTAAGTACCCAAGGCCAATAACGAAAAAAAGATTAGGTACTGATTTTGGCAAAAATATTAAGGTAACAAATTAATCAGTAAACTACGATACAGCGTGAGTTACTTCCATTTTCCAAATACTATTTACGTAACACTTAAGAGACCACAAATTAGACACCAACAGTGACAAAGCGTCCCCAGTCACACTAGTGCGTGTGTGTGTACTATAAATTGTTGAAAAAGTCGGGGGTAGCCGCGGCAATATCATAACTTATACAGCGGCGAACTTTCTCTCATTACGGCACACTGAAACGTAAACGTCCTTTGAGGTTTCTAGCCAACGTTTAGAAAGAAATTCTTTTTCCAACTGTATTTTTTTGGCTTCAGTTGAACATTGAGTAGAGGAATTTGAAAGCTGGCAACTAGTAAGATGTCCGAAAATGAACTGTATAAATAAATAAAATCTAATGAAGTGTCTGCCGCACAGTAGGTGCTTTACATTACCTACACCCGACTACGGATGTATATTGGCAAACTATGAATTTATTACAATTATGCGAATGGAGTTCTGCTGCTTACCTAAATGAAAAAATATGTGCATATGTTTTTTTATAAAGTTCATTTACATAGATATTTAAAAAAAATGTGTAAAATGATAGTTTGGTACTTATTTCGTTATAAAAACAACGTAAACATGCTTTAACATATTTTCTTCTTCTATTACGTTGCACCTACGTGATCCTAAGTCAAAACAGGCTTAAGGGATCTTAAATAAAATATCATATCCCTGTATGTTGAGAGCTTGAAGTCGTTCCGGCGCATAATCTGGTGAAACTATTCCCCCAATTCGCCCCCAAATGTACTATCGTCGTCGTAAAACGCCGCAAGTGTATTTTAAAGCCAAATGGACTTATCACCTTTTGCCCGTGAGCGGTAGAATAACAATACGCCGCTACACGGAAACTCGGATTTGGGACTTATATTTCATTTTAGTTATCTGCCATCTTGTGGCTTCGAGGTTTAAGAAAAAATGGGCCTGGCCGCTTTTTTTGGCAAATTCCGCTGACTTTGCTATTTTTTGTGATTTTGAATACTGTCTGTATAATTACCTATGTAAGAACAACCACTCCTAACAAATGTATAACCGAAGCTTTTAAAGCTGTATTAAAGTTCAATTATGAAACATTTGCAAGAATTGGTTTCACGAAATACCCCTATCCGTAACAAACTTTGAAAAGAAGGGGTGATTCCCGAAAATTTTGCCTTGTAAAGTACGTTCGATATGCTCCCGTTGTTCCTTATTGACCTGAAACGCCCCACTGCACGCTCCGCTTCACACCTCAAGACGAACGACAACACACCCTCAATCTAAGAGTAGCTGGTTCGTTAACGCAGAGTGTACAGACGGTGCTATCGTAAATATTAATACCGAAATCGAAATTCGTAAATTTCGAGGATTTTTCTCTGTCACTCAAACGAAGGCGTCATTAGAGTGAGAGAGACAAATCCTCGAAATTACGAATTTCGTTTTTCGCGGTAGGGCCGCTGGACACTTGTATTAATTACGGGGAATATTGGTTACAAACTAAATGACACAATATGAAATTATGTAACTGTATATAGGAAACCATTGCGAACAGAATTATCGATTCAAGAATGAATAATCGGTTGGCGTAATATTGAGTTGTTTGTCAATTTGTCGTGCACATGCTTAATTCAAATTTATGACTTATTAAGTTATTATGGTTTCTCCTGGATGCCATTGTCAGAACTAGATCAAATTAAAATGGGACCAATAAGTGAGTATCAGCTCTCAAATAAAAAAAAAATCATCAAAATCGTTCAACCAGTCCGAAGTTCTGAGGTATCTTACAAACAAAAAAGCATACCTACCAGTCGAATTGAGAACCTCCTTCTTTTTTGAAGTTGGTTGAAACTACACGAAAGTTGTATAGTGTGCGTCAAGTTTGTAAAGGTTCTTGAAGCTTTACGGGCGATGGCGGTGAGCGACTGCATAAGTTGGAACAATATACCAATATCAAAACTCCCTCTCGCACGTATGGACACCCGTCCGGACGCCTCAGACCAATGTAGTGGCTAAGACGTTACAAATCACAAAGAAGTACCGCATCTGTTTCTCAGCCTTTGCCCGCTAAGGCTTAAGAGACAGGCTCACAGCATTACGGGACCGTTGGTTAGGAAATCTTTATTAATAGAGGTAGACGACAAGTGCAAGGAACCTGACAGAGATGGAAGATTAAGGGCCGGAGTGCCTTGTTGGCTGAGCCGAGAATGTTGAAGGATGAGCTTGTATTTGCCTCCTTATCGCACATACAAAAATGGTTGGAATGTGCGAGCAGGGTAAAACTTTCGGATTAGATATAATTTTTCATAGAAGATCCTATAAATATGCTTATATTAAACAGTTTTTTAACGAATTAACTAGTTTGATTTAACTCCATTGTGGAAACTAGTTTGGTTGTCCATAGTGGAATTATTTACCGGCACATGTATTTACGCGTACCTATAAGTTGGGACCCTTTAAACGAAGCGTGAAGAAGCATCTAGCGGGCCAGCAAGGCGGTGGCAACTGACAGGTTACTGCTGGTCTACTGTTCGTTGCCGCCGCGATTTGGGCTCTACTTTTCACTTACGATCAGGTGGAGTGGAGCCACTTTGTTGTGCCAGCATAAAAAAAAATCCATCCATCCATTTTAACTTCAGGGAATTTATTTCGACTCTATAGATAGTACCCAAATACGGAAAAATCTAATGGCAGCCTTAATGCTAAATCGCGTTCATTAGCAGTCAATTATTGAGCCCAACAGAAAGAGTATATAGAGCCAACTAATGTGTAAATTATAATTTTTTATATTGTATACAGGCCATTTTCCGCAATTCAATATCAAACGCGCCAAGTTCCAACGTTGGCCCAATGCCCAATAATTGTTGGGAACTTCTCTTACACCCTTGAATTACTTCACAGAAATATATCGTCAGTTGTAATATGAATTAATGTAACCACCAAATGACGATTTTTCAGGAGGGCCCAAAAACGAATTTGTATAAAGTATGTTGTATCTTTTTAGTTAATTATCCTATTGAAATTATGTTTATCTTTTTTAATTTGAGAGGTCTATTTGACACACAATTACTAACTGCGACCACAGATGTATAATATTTAACTCAATTTCGTCATTTTGGTGGTTACATTAATTCATATTACAACCGACGATATAGGTTTCGATATAGGATTTATTGAACTAAAAACTTCACGCTACCAATAAAGCTGCTAAATTAATTTCTTACAACTTAATTTACAACGAAACAAGTTATCTTTCCTCGTTTCCACTGCAATACAACTGCAACAAAATGAAGTGCATTCAACACTAGCGGCGGCGTTAAGATGTGCGCGCACGGGGGTCCTTAAATCCGCGCGTCCCTGAGGCCACTTTAGTATTATCGCCGCGAATGTAATATGTTCGTTCTCGACCTGGGAAAACTGCTGCACGGACGCATTTCTCTCAAAATAAAAAGTGAAGAATCTACGAACAAATAAAACATGGAAGCCGCACGCCATATTAAATAGCCTTTCAAAAACGGTCCTGAATTTTAGTTGACAAGTGTCACCCCCTGTTCAATGCATCAAGGAAATGAATATCAATATCAACCTATAAAAACTTAAACCGCCATTTAAAAATAGTTCTGATTAGTCTATCAAAGTATTCATTGGCTATATTCTATAAACATTTGTCAAAGTTGTTACGCCGAAATATGCGCGGTGTTAAGAAAAGCGCTATCTCCTGCCCATCTTGGCACAATTGAACAATTGCTTTTGGGGGCATGTTTGAGCTGGCGTTAGACGTCTATGTTATATATGGTCGCAGTGAAGAATGATTTATTGTATGCATGCCAATTTTATAATCAAGTTAATGAGGCTTGCGTCATTGTACCTAAGGTACCTAATATTCTAAATTACTGGGTGACATCGGAGTCGTGATCCAAACTGTGAGAAACGTGTTAAGATGGTCTTCCTAAACAATGTTCTCTATGGGACCTATATGAACAAACATACTTTTTTTACGACTAGTAAAGTTCGAGTTCATTAATATGTATACATTTCTCCATACTAATCCTTTCCAAATGTGTTTACATAATTATGAAATGAGACTGGAAGTTATGAACACTTCCGCACCGTTCGGTATGGAAACAGTTTTTTTTTTTCGCGATATTCATATTTGTTCCATGGGAAACCTTGTTGAGAATGACCATCTTAACACGTTTCTCACAGTTTGGATCACGACCCCGATGTCACCCAGTATAAATATTAGATGTCATATTGATTTAAACCGAATGTAAAAGGCCTAATAGTTCGGTAACGACCGAGGTGGGGATCGAACCCACGTACGCAGCTTTCGCTACGCAGCTTTGTCTAAATAACCCAGCAAGTCGGTTGTAGTAGTTACCGGTCAAGTTTCTTAATATACACAATCCCATATTTTATATTTTAAAGACAAACGGGTCTTAATCGCGTAAACTTACGTTTAATTATATCCTGACGTTTCGGGTATGACGTTACTACGTCTGCCTGCGACCACGGGTGTAACGTCATACCCGAAACGTCAGGATATAATTAAACGTAAGTTTACGCGATTAAGACCCGTTTGTCTTTAAAATATGAGTGATAATCGTGAAAGTTTAAATCAATATATTGTAAACCGGTACGGGCCGGAATTAGCAATTAAACTTAAACGTCAGTCTGCCTGCGACCACGGGTGTAACGTCATACCCGAAACGTCAGGATATAATTAAACGTAAGTTTACGCGATTAAGACCCGTTTGTCTTTAAAATATGAGTGATAATCGTGAAAGTTTAAATCAATATATACACAATCCCTTTTAAGAAATAGCTATGGACCAAAATATTAACCAACCAAAATATTACATAAAATCTAAATGATTTGAAAGATTCTTTCCGTCTGCATTCAGGCCTTAGACTTAGAAAGACGCCGGTAGTGACATATTTTAGGCTCACTCGCGAACTAGGAACGAATATGAATTTATAGTCAATAGCAGTTGCACAGAAAGAATATCGAAATGGAAACCGTGGATTCAAGTTTTTCTTAATTTCCCAAAAAAACGTCTAACTGGAAATAAGCCCTTTTGAAAAGACACTCCTCGTTTGTATGCACATACAACTGTAATTAATTTACAGAAGTAATCAGATAACTTTTTGCCCAAATCTGGTCGATAGGGACTTTTATACAGTTAACTGCAGAACTGGAATCGAGTGCGCCACTAAAAAGTCCATCGCATGTCGGGCATCACTTAATTAAACCCATTGTTAAACAGTTGTTATTAAACATTGTTTTTTACGAGTACCACGAGTGTTGTTTAAATAAAATATATACTCTCACAAAGTCGTAACTCATTCGCACATTCCTTAGGAAAAGAACTCTATATTCACAACTATTCAAATCATTTTAGACTAACATAACTGACTGAGAAATACCTATTGTGAAATTTGAATTTGAATGTTTATTTAGGTGCGGTAGTTGGTCCCGGTGGATTGTAGTTTTCAGGTTACGAATAGACACATTACATTTTTGACGTTTATTAATACCTGTGATGTAATTTGTGATAAATTTGTCATGCGTCCGGTTTTTGCCAAATTTATGTTTAGTTCACTTGTGTTTGTACTTTCACGAACAGGGATTGTTACGCAACTTGCCAATATTGGAAACTTAGCTGTGATGTATATCGGGAAACGCTATTTATTGGTAAAGTACAACCGACAGCAAGTGATTTCCGAACTATTCTGTACTATTAGAATGATCATACATATATTAATAGTGAGAGACATATAAACTCGAAGAGTTAAGATTCCGTATTTCATGACAAAAATAAATAATATTATGTTCATGGAAAAATATTGAAGTAAGATGCTTCAATGTCCTGTTGTCATTAGCGAGACTTACGAGCCCCGCTCACCTTGTTTTGAGAGCGCCTTCAAATCTCGAGATTACCTCTTCAACGGTGCTTATCTCCTGGTACAAGTCCTTCAAGTTTTCTCACTGAAACATGAATTTTAAAAAAGAATATAGATTTTTAATGAGGTCTTTGTACAATATAAATTCAATTTTAGTTATCGTGTTTGATTTTAGCAAAGTAAATAAATATTTACGAACAAAAAAGAAATTGCCATATGTCTCAAATATAATGATTAATATAATTACTCATCTTTCAACTTATTTGCACAACAAAATGGGTACGGTACATGTGGACGTAATGCCTCAATAGCAAAATGCAGTCGCCATCATTATGCATGTCGGAGCGGCAAGGGTACTCACAAACATCTAAACAAGCCTCTATTGACATGAATTTGTGGTAGTAGTATATGAGAAAGCTTATTTGACTGCTTTACTCACTCGTATTCAAAATATTCAGCATTCCATTCCAACGTATCAAACGTATAATTACAAAACAAAAACGAATCGCAAAATCTAGATAAATCAGCTTAGCTCCTCTCCCAGTTATTACATCTCCCAAATTCCGAATAGCTGTATTCGTAAATTAACCTCCTTGCCCCTTGTCCGGATATTTTACCAGTAAATTTCGTCCGGGACGATAATCTACAAACTGCATAGTCAGCCATCAGTGTCCAGTGTAACTGTGACCCCTCAGGTCCTCTTGGCAACGTACTGATGGGGAAAAAGCCCGCTTAACTATAGATCAGCTTATACTGGCAACTGAAAGCAGGATTATTGGGCAACTAAATATTGGGTTCGTCAATACGTAATGGTGAATTTCGTGGATTCCATCTTGATTCAATTTCGATGAGGGTAATAAACGGTTGGGAGATTCTATGAATGCTTAACCGGTGAACCATTATATTTGTATTTACAAAATTAGAGTTCAATACTGTACTAGAAACTGGATTCATTTAAAATGAATTTCTAAAAATGCAGGCCTTTTAATAGAATACGTATGGAAAAAAGTCAATATAACCTCAGAATAGGGTTGCCACTCGTACTATAATTTATATAGTATCGTACTATGTTTTACTCGACTGTACTATATAATATACAATAACAATATAGTACGTAAAATACTATATTTTTATTATACTTATCCCCAGTGGCATCAATTTTGTGATTGTTTAAAATTTTGAAACTGAAAGCATTCGCGGAAATCGCGGGAACTACAATTTGATAAATAGGTATACTATTTTTTTCCTAACTTTTCCTGTAAGTACTATATTTTTTTACATTTTTATAAAAATACTATTGCCTTTAAAAAAGGTGGTAACCTTACCTCAGAATTAACCCTCTAAAATGTAGCCGGTGAATAAAAAAAGCAACCTATATATTCAAGTTGGGTAGGTACCTAAGTGAAACTGCGAGGCGACTAAATATTTCACTTACCCTACCTTACTAGTTATATACTTATATTACAGTGAAAATAAGTCGGACGGGTACTTGAGACAAGTTGAATAGGCTCCTTGTTCTCGTAGTCAAACAAGCCTGAATGAAAACTGAGCAGTTTCAGACTAAATAAGTTTTCCCTGTAGCCGTACCACGAGTTAGAAAGTAAAGTTTACATTAGCGTTTATTACCAAACCGGAATCAGAAGGGGATTCGAAACGAAAGTACTGTTGACACAAGATGTGACACAACATTTACAAGAAAAAAGTTGTTTATAGATTTTATTTTATTTTTATTTTATTTATTGGAGAAACAACATCTATCTTTCTATAAAAGGTACATATTTAATCTAGATCTTGTTTTAAGCTACTTATATGTTTTGCTAATAATATTATGTAACACAACATGATTCAATAATTGTGAACTGTTCGCGTTTATTACCAAACAAATCTACCTTATTTTTACGGCCGTAAAAATAAGGTGCAAAAGTGTATACATAATTATGTATACACTATTTTATCTTATGCCGTAAAAATAAGGTGCAAAATTGTATACATATTTAACTCACTCACGCTAATTTTTGCTCTTAACTGTATATACACCGCTTTCCAAAATGGCCGAACACAGATAATTTCGTATTCCTTGCGAACTCATGGTAAGATCATATGCCGAACAGGAAACGTGTTTAAGCAACGTTCAGTTTAAGTTCGCCCCGACTGCGCATCTCGCAGATTCATAATACGTAGCACTTTAAAGTGTGGTTGAAAGTTTGAGCACCCCAGACCAGTGCACCCTTTGATTTTCCCATTCTACTCGACTTAGATTCTCAAAGTTTCACAAACTCCTCACCCCTCTAGTCCACACTAGAAATTGGTTAACAAAGTTGTTTTTCTAGGAAATTCTTAACAAGATTTGCGATTTCACGTCACGCGAAAAATTCATTTCGGTAAATTTTTGCAAAAATGTCGGAGAATTTTCGTAAAGGTGCTTTAGTTAATTAAATTTTCTAAGTTTTCATGCTCGGTTTGTGTTCGTGATTTAACTGTGAACTCAGAGGTGAATGAACTCTAAAATTATATATTTAAACGTTGTTAATATTATATTCCATTGTTCTGTCAAGTTACTGTACATTTTTCATCTATTTAACATTATTAAGATTTGAAACACTTTACCACAGTAATCACAAAAAATAAACAAGACATACATTTTGGTTCCAAGTTTCCTATCTGGGCCATGTTCTTTTGTATAACTATCCAGTCTAATATAACGTATTGATATGAAAGCAGTCTGTATTCACCACGCATCGGATACTGGTTTTTTCTCCATACAAAAGAACGGTTCTGATTTCGATCTTCGGTATATAAATTCTTTGGAAATGTAATGGAGTAATTTAAAAATACGATGTTGTTCATTCCATATAATTTTGAATACTACATAGGGAGTATAAAACATTTAAAAATATTCGGCAATGTCGAGGTTTTTCAAAACAACCGGTTCCGATCCCTGGTATTCACTTCAATTCCAATTTTGTTTAAGCTAACAGATTTAAAAGCGATCCCGTTTAAGTATTGAACATACCCGATACTTAGTTATTTGTGACTTGTGACTTTAGTTATTTAAATAATTGTTTCCTCAAAGTTACCCATGATTGTTGCAATTGCTAAACAAACAATCCACATCTCCAGGGACAACTCTCGACGAATTCAACACGCTTTCAATTTGATTTACCTACCTTAGTGGCTCCGAGACCTTGCATTACTGACCCAAACTCAATGCATTAGGATTCAGACTTTGTAGAGAAGGCAACAATGACATCACTTCATCGTAACGTCGTGTTACATTATTTGAGTAAGACCTTAGTAGCTTGTCCCAAGATTTTGTAAGGACCTTTACGTGCCCATCCAGTTTAGATTGACCTCCCACACTCCCCTAATGCACTACATTACAATCTATTAAAGGGGTATTTCCAAGTAGTAAGAGAGATCAAAGTTAGGAGGTAGTAATGTACGTTGTGTATCCCTAAGGGACGCTTAACACAGAATTCGGGTCTTAACGCTTAGCCCTCAGTAATTATTGGGGCCGGGATCTTAATGTGAGGTCTATACAGGATATTGTGAAATATGGGCTGAGGTTACTGGTCCTCTATTGTGGCCGAGATTATTGATGGCACTGGCAGCATGAATTTGTACTGTCTTAAAAAGAGATTTACGACCGCAGTTTTTGCAGTTTTCTCCATACGTAAAGCTCTGAGATTGCTCAGATTTGCATCTTTGTCAAATCTGTACATATTGTAAGGAATCAGACGATGTAGCACAGCACAAGATCGTTTTAGAATCCCTTAAAGCCTATTAAGATTTTCCTACTCTCACTCAAAATTCGCCATTTTTGTTATTTATAATTATGAATCGCAGAATTACCAAATTACTAAATAAGCTAACCTCATATTGGGTTACCCTCACCTGGTAGAATCATTTTGGTCAGAAATACACTTAGCATAGTTGTTTAGGCATCGAAGCTCCACGGGAGTAACGAGACGGGGCGATGCGGGATGGGATGGGTAAGAATAAAAATAAGTCACTAATGACAGATAGGAAACATTATTTATTGCTGGTAGGTAGTTAGTAAATTATGTAGAAAAATAAAACGGAAGACTGGATTATACGTAGTTTTTTTGTTAAACTTCAGACTCACGTACGTACGAGTAGTACCAACATTTTTATGGGAAATCTGAACACTGGGATGCTATCGAGTCATTACCAATCCCCCGAAACTTTGCGACTTCCATAACCATCGACCACCATCCACCACCGACACTACTCTAGCCTGTATAACCTCCAGCACCGTTTGATCCACCATTGGCGTTACCGCCACTGTAGCCTCTCGTATATCCTCCAGCACCGTTTAATCCACCACCGACACTACCGCCACTGTAGCCTGTATAACCTCCAGCACCGTTTGATCCACCATTGGCGTTACCGCCACTGTAGCCTCTCGTATATCCTCCAGCACCGTTTGATCCACCACCGACACTACCGCCACTGTAGCCTCCTGTATAACCTCCAGCACCGTTCGATCCACCAGTGTAGCCTCCTGCATAACCTCTAGCACCGTTTGATCCAACGCCGAAGCTACTACCAGTGTAACCGCCATCTCTTACATAACCTCCAGCACCTGTGTAACTTTTGGTGCCGCATGAACCGCCGATGCACCCGCCATTCCCTCTGCAGCCAGCGCTATTAAGTCCTCCTGTATTTCCTACGGTGCCACCTGATCCACCAATACAACCGCCGCTCCTTCCATAGTCTGCTCCATTAAAGCTGCCAAAGCTACCTGATGCATGACCTCCAGAGCCGTTTGATCCACTCGCAAAGCCGCCGCTCCTTGTATAACTACCAACGCCATTAGATCCGTCAAGGCCGCCTTTTGTATAACCTCCTCCAACATTTTCGTTAAAATTTCTGCCCCCTAGATTGCCTCCTCCTACATTACTACTAGCGCCGCCTGATCCACTGCCAAACCCGCTACTACTGTAACCGCCTCCTCCATTTCCAAATTTTCCCGTGAAGGCAAACCCGCCGGATCTACCATCATCTGACATTGTATAAATGACATTGTCATTTCCTTCTTTAAAATTTTTAGTATAACCCTGGCTAGCGCTCGCCAAATGGTCGAAACCAGATCTGACGTGGCCCATCATCATGTCAAAGCCGTCAACCATGCTTCTGAAGCCGCCACTGACATCTTGCCAGCCCGCCCCTCCGCCGCATCCATTGCAACCATTGTTGCCGGAATATCTTGCACCACCATCGTAAAAACCAGTGCCATCATAATAACCCCCTGAAATAAGACCAAGATTTAATTAAAATAGTACTTATTCTGTTTCGATTTCTTAATCACAGTAAATCCTCTTTCAGGCTTTTGTAAATAACAGTTCACAAATATTTTTCCTAGTCTTTTATTTTAATTTTATTTGATTTATTTGGGGCATCACCTGTACATAAGAAATTTACAAAAACTGAATGTACAGTAAACAAAGCCAATAAAAGATGTCCACAAAAATACAATGAACTTTAAGGGCAGAGTCGCGACGTCGTAATGTCGTAAGGGATTATACGACATGTTAGTATATTATTTAAAATAAACATAATTGTTCATCATGTATAATTTAGATAAAATCAAAATGTAAAAAAAATACACACCCAAAACTAATTGTACAGTTAATTGAAATTGTGAATACTTAAAAACAATTGCTAGTAATGCGTATTATTACCCATTTTTTTAAAAGCCCAGGTCATAACATAACATGGTTCCCGTTCCGAAAAGCTCGAAACATTAACTAAGTATAAATCATACCTGCATGAGCTAGAGTGACTACGAACGCCGCCACTACATACGCTCCGACCCTCATGGCTGCTTCCATACTATGAGTAACACACAATCGACCAATCTTTTATATATGTACATGCCTCCTATAATAAAATTGAAGCAGATACACTCTGCTTACTGGGAAAACCAACAACTTTTATCGCTTTCATAGCCAAGAAGCCAATCGCTAACGCTTAGTCGTGATTGAAACGCAACTGTCTTTGTAGCACTAATGAAATAAAAACCGGCCAAGAGCATGTCGGGCCATACTCAGCATAGGCTTTAGATAAAAAAATCTTAATACCCTTATTCTTTTTAAGATACCTATTCTATGATACCCCACACTATTTGATTACAGGAAGTAAAAAAATCATCCCCACATCACCAGTTGATTCTGGTTCGCTACAACCAAATATCATAATACCATATTTCTAAAACGTCGAAATCCCAAAACAGATTAGTCTCATAATGTCTAAAACTTGAAATGAAACATATTTCTCAAATTGCCGTATTCCCAAAATGTCTAAAAGCCAAATTCACTTAAAACTTAAACTTCACTTTTTCAAAATGCATAAAATGCAGTATTCACGAAAACTGTATTAAATTTAGTTTTTCATAAATAGTTAGCATTATTTAACTAATTTAATGCTAAAATTGATAATAAAACACAGTGCAAGGAGTGTAATACTTCCTGTAAATAACATTTTAGATACCTATTCTGAGAAACTGTATCGTTTTGAATTTTGGTTAATATGAACCTATAACATGTAATATGCCTATGTCATTTTGACATTTAGATTTACTGAAAATAAGTTTTTTTGGAATTTTAGACATTTTACTACTAATCTGTTTTAACAGTGAAGTGAACTAAAAGTGAAGTTTTGGCTTTAAGTGAATTTGGCTTTTAGACATTTTACTACTAATCTGTTTTAACTTTGCGACATTCTGAGAACATGGTATTATGACATTTGGTTGTAGCGAACCGGAATCCACCAGTTGGGGAGAGGTATACGAATTTTTTTTTTTATTATACCACTTTCTTGGTATGATTAACCTGTACTAAATTGCAGATTAATAGTATTAACGGCCACTGAGCTATGCTGCGGACAGATGGACATGCCAAAACTATAATTGGCTACGGAACCCTAAAAAGGGTCTTGAAAAAAGTTTTTTTCTAAAGTCAATAGTTCTGGAGATAAACGCTCCAGAATAAAAAAAATCTGTGTATCGAAATTATAAATATATTTTTTAAATGTTTTATACTCTTTATATACCGTAAAACTACCCAACTATAGTCCATACCATAAGCTCCCAACTATGGTCCAAAACTAAGTCAAATATCTTCGATTTAGTGTAATTATTATATTATTGACGCAGTTGTTACACAAAGTCTCCTCATTAATGATTAAAAAAACTTAAATAAAACTAAAGTAAAAGATTTCCATTGATGCTTAATTACGAGTTGAACTTGTGAACCATAGTTCTCGTACTGGACTATAGGTAGTTGTATGGTTTTACGGTACTACTCAATATGTTATGTAATTGACAACAACATATTTTCAAATTACTCCATCAACTTAGAATTTATAAACCAAAGAACGAAAAAGAACGAAAAAGAACCGTTCTTTTGTAAGGATGAAAATAACGGTTTCCGGTCCCTGCCCTAGAGTGCAATGGTTAACTATAATACTTTATGTCGTATCAATGTTATGCTAAGTTGCTAACCCCCGTTAAAAGATTAGTCTGTATAAATTCACATCCCGAATTTATCAAAGATCAATAAGACAAAGTGCACAGCTACAGACGTTGTTTCCAATGCGTTATTTAATGAATCCTCAGAATTAGGCCACAGGTCAGGAAGAGATAAAAAAACAACCAGTGCAAAGTATCGGACTTTCCATGTTTATATTATAATATCTTATAACAAAACTTCCATTTATACCTATCCAGGGATGGTAAGTTAACTACTAAATCGAAATGCACATGTTCATTAGGATATATGAAACCAGTATACGCAGTATTAAAACAGGATGATTTAATTAACCGTTACAAATAAATTAAGGTATTTTTAGGGTTCCGTAGCCAAAATGGCAAAAACGGAACCCTTATAGATTCGTCATGTCCGTCTGTCCGTCTGTCCGTCTGTCACAGCCAATTTACTCGGAAACTATAAATGCTACAGTAACGAAATTTGGTGAGATTATGTGTTGTATGAACCGCTACAGGATTATGATACTAAATTGTAAAAAAAACCATTGGGGTGGGGGCCCTCCATACATGTAACTGAGGGATAGAATTTTTTTTTTAGTTTTACATAAGCGTGTGGGGTATTAATAGAAAGGTCTTTGAAAATGATATGAAGGTTTATACATCACATTTTTGTTTAAGCAAATCGTTTTCGAGATATCAGCTCTCAAAGTCTGAAAAATGTGTCCCCCCCCCCTCTATTTTTTAAACTACGCGATATAAAATTCTGAAAAAAATATATGTTATGCACATTAATAAACTCTATCAACGATTTTTGGTTTGATTAAATTATCTCCTATAGTTTTTGAGGTAGGTTGATTTAACTGTATTTTTTTAATAATAAATTGATAATGGTACGGAACCCTTTGCGCGCGAGTCCGACTCGCACTTGGCCGGTTTTTTTTTATATTGGAACAACCTGTATGTGTCAGTAGCAGGTCCAGAGATAATTCAATACTGTCCTCATAAAATAGTTTGAAACCTTAAATCTTATTGATTACCGCGATACCGCGATAGTTATTCATGGAGTAGACTTGATTATGTCGTGTATATTTATTAATTTAATTATATTCCTACGTTTCGAACACTTTATAGGGTTCGTGGTCTACGCTTGATCAGGATTTTTTTTGTCACTAAGATTATGATTTTTTAACAAATAGCATCTTTGCCAAACCTATTAGAAGTTGTTCTTCTAGCGCAGTAACAGTACTTACCTATTCATTATGTAAGAATAACGATGCGTAAGAGATAATAAACACTGTCAGCTGGGCCCATGGCAAGAATATAAAAAATTTGGTGTAGATTAGGTACAGTCAGGGGCATAAATATATATACAATTTTAGACCTTATGCTCATAAGTAAAAAAGTATATTTTTACCCTTGACTGTACCTAGTGCGGCGCTATTGTTATTTATCTTCTAAGTATTCGTCTACAGAATAGTATGTTTTATAAACCAGTTGTTTTAGTTCAGTCACAAACGTGTTATGATTTTCTTCGGATCGGATGATACTAGGTAGGCTATTGTATTGTAAATGGTAATGAATCAGTAGTAGGGGCCTTTTTAATACATTTCTATTTTTGGTTCGGGTAGGGCTAAATATTGGTTTCAGCGGGAATTTTTACAAGACTCAAACACGTGGATGTGTTCGGGTACAAATTTTGCTGTTTCTAGTAATACGAGTATGTATAATTGTATATCGAGAGGATGGTTAAAACTTGGAGTCGGATGAAATGTAACTTACAGCAGGGGCCTATTTCTCGTACCTTATTAGAACTACAGTAGAACCCGCTTAAGACGATCACGTTTAATACGATTTCCCGTATTATCCGCAATTTTACGGCGGTCCCTGCAACTTGAGACTTGATTTCAAACATTTTTTCACGGCTAATACGACTCGCATCTCGCTTAATACACCAGTTAAAACCCCCTTTCTGCATTACTTTACAACTTTATTTATGCGGGTGACAAAAATCTGAACTAATTGTACTGTACTAATTACGCGATTCTGGCTGCCCGTAAAGATATATTATGTTTGTCGTCTTAACGCAGCGGATAGTGTGGAAAAGTTACGTTTGTTGGTGATCACTAGGCAAAAAACCCACGTTGTTTTAAAAATCTCAGTTCTTGGATCCAGCTTCGATGACCGGTAATCGCTTTGTTGAGTGGTTAAAGGCTTTAGACGACGATTTCCTGGTGAAGTACAGACATATAATTCTGTTCATCGATAACTGCCCAGCTTATCCCAACGGAGTTGAACTAAAAAATATTTAGCTTGTTTTCTTACCCCCTAATGCCACGAACAAGCTGCAACTGGTGGATCAGGGCACAATAAAGGTCCTTAAACAAGGTTATTTAGATCTCGAGTGATACAGCGCTATCTAATGGAAATGGACGTTGTTGTGTTTTCTATTCTAAATTAATAAATCACACGAAATTGTACTAGTTTTCTTTTCACGTTTAATACGATTTCCCGTATAATACGCTTTTTTTGCTCGGTCCCCTCAGAATCGTATTAAGCGGGTTCTACTGTAGTAATATTAGTCCACGGGCTAATATTTCTTACACGTTAAAAAATTTGCGTTTCTCGAAGCCACTCTAATAAAATATTAGTTACCAACTAATAAATATTAGCTAATATTATTAGACCTCATTTGGTTTTGGTTTCTCGAGTACAAAGAAAAATAAATACACTTGTAAAATACACTCATAAAGCTATTAGTCGCCGAAGCTTGGTAAAAAATATTAGTCCAAACTATTAGCGTGTTACTTATCACAGTTAACTAAAGAAAATTATAAAATGTGGACGGATTCGGATGACATATAATTAAAATTGTTAATTCCTCCCATTTTTACGTTTATCTATTTAAGTTAGCGTGTTAACGTGTCCGAAAAGCTTACAAAAAAAATTCTCTGGCTTCCAATATATTCCTCAAAACCATCAACTTCATATCCATTCTTAATAAATTTAAATATTATATTTTAACTAAACAAACAATTTGCTTTTTACCGCCAATGTTTAAATATCTTTTGAAATATATAATAAGGCATGGGTAATAAATACCCCAATCAGCCAAGCTGGACTAATATTTTTTATTAGTTTACCAATATTAGTTACCAGTCTAATAATTATTTTCGAGAAACAGAAAATATTAGGACTTGTAAAATTTTCACTAGTAACTAATAAATAACTAATATACTAAGGACTGATTTTTCAATCCCCAGTTAACAGTACCTGTCAAATAAATGCTACCCCCGTCCTTTTTTGACTGATGATTTTAGAAAAGGATGGTGATAATTTTAACTAACGGATAGGTTATTTGGGGATTGAAAAATCAGCCCTTAAACTAATAGTTACGAGAAATAGGCCTCTGGTTGTTTTCCGGATATTTGCTATGTTAGGTATACATTTTTTTGCATAACGAATGCGTCATGTGAATTTACACTGTCTCCCCAAAGTAGGACGCCATAACTTTGTTGGGAGTGAGCGTATCCGTAATGTGCTGAGAGAGCACAAGGTTCATTCGTATTCATTTTCAGGATTCTAAGTGCAAAAATGAGGAATGATAATTTGTTTTTTATTCGAGATACATGTTGTTTCCAATCTAGGTGAGTATCAATTGTGAAACCTAGTAGTGTTGAATCCGTCTATATTTAGTACTGTAGTTATCTATCCGGCATAAATCTGGCTGATTTTTTTGATGGGGCCTGAATTGTACGGTTTTCGTTTCTTTACTGTTAATTAACAAATTGTGTTCTTGTAACCAGTCGACTATTGTATTATATGTTTCGGGTATGTGATAATTTGCGTCATTACTTGTAGGACATTCAAACAGGAGTGAAACATCGTCTGCGAATATGCATGCATGTAAGTATGGTTAGTTATTTTAGGCAGGTCATTAATATATATCAAAAAAGCACACATCCGAGCACACTTCCTTGGGGGATTGAATTATTTACAATTTAGGGGTGGATTTTAATGTCTGCAACTGCTTAAATTTTTTGTCATTATAATCAATCTGCACATATTGTTTTCTGTCATGTGATTAATTTAATATAAAGAAAAACTGGACCACGGATACCTAACTTGTATAATTTCTGTAGAAGTACAGAATGTGAATGTGTGTGTTCTAGTATAGTTTGTATGTAATTGTATACCTACTGCAAGGGTTGTTAAACTATTTTTTTGGAAGTATTTTTATGTTTTTTTTTTATTATGTGCTCGCTTTCACGGCTTATGCCTAAAACCAGTCAGCCACCCGATCTCAGCGTCGAATTATTCGGATGTACACAGTCTCTGGTAAAGCTAGGTACTACTAGGCGTTTAGACTATTTTCGAACGGCAAGAAGTATTTTGTTGGCATTTTTCTGGTTTGTGAAAATTGTTACACAAAAATGCAATACTTAGGTACACAGACATGTAGTCTAATTTCTTCATTATTCTAAGTTTTTTCGTTTTAATGTCATGCAATTGGATTTTGAATGTGAGCCACTAAGACACTAACAATAATCAATAGTTGTTGCAATGTCAGATTAGTTTTTGTCACTTTCTTACTTATGAAATATTCACCTCCTTCGCACGTTTCATTTGTTTTATATTTTAACCCCGTTAGTGCGTCATAACTTTTTTCTATAATATTTAATTCATAATTTTATCTATTTGGTTACAAAATACCGCTTTCTTTATCTGACATTCATGACATTTTATATTTGAGTAAAAGATAACCACTGGTCATTTTTTATAAATATCTTGCTGACCTATGGCCTAATTCTGACAATCGCCTTGGAAATAACGTCTGTAGCTATGAACTTAACCTTATTGATCTTTGATACAGGATCTAAATTGAACATTCCGGTTTCATCATCATCATCGTCATCATCTCAGCCATAAGACGTCCACTGCTGAACATAGGCCTCCCCTCTGGACCTCCACATGTACCGGTTAATCTTGTCGATGGATGTCCTTCGCTGCATGCGTTTGTCTACTAATTCCGGTATACTACAACCAAATATCAAAATATTCATAAAATATTACGACGTAGGTACTTATGAATATATCGCAATGTCTAAACAGATTAGTTTCAAATAGTCCTAATACTTAAAATTACTTACATATGCTTCTTAAATGGGCATTGTTATGGAACATCGAATCAAGCGACAGAAGTCTGTCACTGCAAATAATAACTTTAGTTTTTGACAGAAAGATTCAAATGAAATGACAGGCTTCAATCGCTTGATTCGATATTCCGTAACTATGCCCAAATTAGGTAGTTTAGTAGGTACGTAAGTATTTATACGACCACATGTCAAATTGACTACCTACCTAATTTTTCCTAATGGTCAATTTCCATTTCCCAAAATGTCTAAAACTCAGAGGGTCTGGCGATAGGGGTTATAATAATTTCCACAAAGACCAAATTACATTTTTAGGGTTCCGTAGTAAACTTGGAACCCTTGTAATTTCGCCATGTTCGCCTCTTCACAGCAGCAAGTACATATAGTAGCACAGTAAGTACTAGAAATTTGCAATTTGATACACGAATACAAAATGTAAAAAAAATTTTTAGGGTACTAGGTAGGTACTTGGTAGAGTGGATTTACCCGGGTTTGAAGTTAAGCGACTCAATTGTATTATCTAAATAGTAACTTCGATATTTATTTATTTTCAGTGTACTGTGTAAAAAAGGTTTTGTCACGCTAAAAATTGTTTTTTTTTCTTTAGCGATATTTTAAATATTCTGCTGGATCATGTTTCAAATACATAAAATAAAATAAAATAAATAAATAAATATCTTGGGACATCTTACACAAATCAACCTAGTCCCACGGTAAGCTCAATTAAGGCTTGTGTTGTGGGTACCAGGCGACGATATATATATATAGATACTTAGATACATATACAGCCATGACCAAGGAACAAACATTTGTGATAAATAAATACACAAAGAATGCCCTCGCCGGGATTCGAACCCGGAACCTCCAGCTTCGTAGGCAGGGTCACTGCCAACTAGGCTACAGAGGCTGACAACCTCTATTTTGTGATAGTATATCGTTTAATTAAATACATAAAAATAAATAAAAAAAACCGCCAAGAGCATGTCAGGCTGCTCGGCTGGGCCTATTAAGTTAAAAAAAATATATTTTTTTTAATTATTGTACTATAAGCATGATTTTTCCATATTTTTTGGACCCACGGATCATAACTTTTTTTTATTCTGTTGTCGAAAGTATTGACTTTAGAAAAACTATCGTCGAACGTATTGACTTTAGAAAAACACTTTCTTTTGAGACCCTTGTAAAGAACAAGGGTCCAAGAAACCCATTTAATGATACCTTGCCGAGTGTCCTGTATGATTACAGCAAAAGAAAAAAAAATATCCCCACTTTACGAGCAGGGGTGGTACCCGATAAAAAATATCTGTACTTTATTTTACCACTTTGTCAGCATAATTAGTAATTAGTCACATCACATCACATCATCAGCCTGTGGTAGTCCACAGCTGGACGTAGGCCTCTCCTATTATCTATGCGTATTGACGCATTAGGAGGACGCATTAGGCTAGTGGGCAAACGGATTGGCGATCGCAGTAATGTGTCCACTATGATGACGCTGCTGCCCATCATCAATCTTTTATCAATAATGGTCAGTCACACTTCAATCCCTTAGTCGACTCTAACAACACCCGCAGGAGGAGTTGGGGTGGTGACAAATGTATTCTTACTGCCGTCACCGCACGGCGGCAGCATGATTAGTATCAATTAATATTCATACCTGTACCAAATTGCAGATTTCTTGTACTATCGGCCGCTGAGCTGTAAGCTAAGCTAGTTTGTTAATCCCACAATGTCGTAACAGATGTGCTTACCATAGAAAAAATCAACTACGAAAGACTCTGGTTGTCACGGGATTCGAACCCGCTGCCTCTGGATTGCCGGTCCAACGTGCTACCAATTACACCAGACGACCTTCCGTCGATCACAGCGAATTTTTCCAATGGTATTGTGAATCTAATCACTAGCGACATCTGTACGTAATGTTTCGAAGGTACTACAACCTTAAGCCACACTCCTAAGACGTATGCATCACATAATCGTCTGCAAGCTCGGCAACTCTACGCTGCGTTGAATTTGCTAGAGAGGGCGCTGTAATCAATACAAGATTAGAAAACATCAATTTATTTTTATAATTAAACAAATTGATATTGAAGTTACTTTTTTTTTTACAATGCGGATAATCCCACAATGTCGTAACAGATGTGCTTACCATAGAAAAAATCAACTACGAAAGACTCTGGTTGTCACGGGATTCGAACCCGCTGCCTCTGGATTGCCGGTCCAACGTGCTACCAATTACACTGTAATCCGGTGACAACCAGAGTCTTTCGTAGTTGATTTTTTCTATGGTAAGCACATCTGTTACGACATTGTGGGATTATCCGCATTGTAAAAAAAAAAGTAACTTCAATATCAATTTGTTTAATTATAAAAATAAATTGATGTTTTCTAATCTTGTATTGATTACAGCGCCCTCTCTAGCAAATTCAACGCAGCGTAGAGTTGCCGAGCTTGCAGACGATTATGTGATGCATACGTCTTAGGAGTGTGGCTTAAGGTTGTAGTACCTTCGAAACATTACGTACAGATGTCGCTAGTGATTAGATTCACAATACCATTGGAAAAATTCGCTGTGATCGACGGAAGGTCGTCTGGTGTAATTGGTAGCACGTTGGACCGGCAATCCAGAGGCAGCGGGTTCGAATCCCGTGACAACCAGAGTCTTTCGTAGTTGATTTTTTCTATGGTAAGCACATCTGTTACGACATTGTGGGATTATCCGCATTGTAAAAAAAAAGTAACTTCAATATCAATTTGTTTAATTATAAAAATAAATTGATGTTTTCTAATCTTGTATTGATTACAGCGCCCTCTCTAGCAAATTCAACGCAGCGTAGAGTTGCCGAGCTTGCAGACGATTATGTGATGCATACGTCTTAGGAGTGTGGCTTAAGGTTGTAGTACCTTCGAAACATTACGTACAGATGTCGCTAGTGATTAGATTCACAATACCATTGGAAAAATTCGCTGTGATCGACGGAAGGTCGTCTGGTGTAATTGGTAGCACGTTGGACCGGCAATCCAGAGGCAGCGGGTTCGAATCCCGTGACAACCAGAGTCTTTCGTAGTTGATTTTTTCTATGGTAAGCACATCTGTTACGACATTGTGGGATTATCCGCATTGTAAAAAAAAAGTAACTTCAATATCAATTTGTTTAATTATAAAAATAAATTGATGTTTTCTAAGCTAGTTTGTGTTGTAAACATAATATGTTTATATCATCAGACATCTACTAGTATTTGTTTATTATATTGAGGATATTTCAAGCAAAGGGCAAGTGTAAACGGGAGGGCGGGACTAATCTATTCGACGAAGCAAGTTCAGATAATTATGATAGAACTTCACTCAAGATAAGTTCGTTTAATCATCAATTATCTTCCTTGCTTCGTCTTCTTGATTAGTAATAAACACTTTATACATTTTGAGAGACAGACGGACAGACGGATAGACTGACAGAAGGAAATGGCGAAACTATAAGGGTTCCTTGTTTACTACGGAACCCAAACACGCATTCAATAGATGTGTTAAACATTGTTTGCAAAATTTGGTTGTTTGATTTTGACATCAAAAAATAATATTTACACAAAATTAATTGTATGGAAAATATATTTTTGTCAAAATCCTCCATACAAAACGCCAATTTTATAGGCAATAACCTAATATAAGATTTTGACACATTTACGTTAGTATTTTGTCAATTTGTTTCTACCTAAATAAAGTGTTATATTTTTAAATGATGGACATTGAAACGGGACCTCTAATTAACAATCAACATATCAATACTTAGGTCTGTTCTCGAGATTCTGACCCGTGTCGTTATTTGATAGTACAGTAGAACCCGCTTAATACGATTTCCTGTATAATACGCCATTTTATGCCGGTCCCTGCAAGTTTAGTAATGTTTTCGTACTTTTTTGCACGGTTAATAAGTTTCGTAAGCGGAAAGGTTATAATTTAAACATACCGATTGAATATTACACGGGATAAAAATATTCTAGCGATCGTTCCTCCTGTGTAAGTAACTATATTGCACAGACCAAGCGACCGGTAAAGTTCTTGATCCCATCTCATGCACTTGCATGTGCAACTTTAGTACAATTTGTTTCATTTAATTTTTAGGTTTATCTGGACATCTGCATCAGTTGTATATAGGTACATATGTATAAGAAAAATACCTCATGCCAATCATTTCACTGCGAAAATACAAATATTACAACAAAAAAATCAATTGTTCTTCCCGCATGATATGCTTTCCCGCTTAAGACGCATTTTTTGTCTGTAGGCTTACCACAGGATTAGTGCGACAATATGTCACGGCGAGATCGACTATCCATCCCTCTTTTGTTCATATAGTTAGTAAAAGATGGAGAATCTATCTCGCGGCCACATACTGACACACCAATCATGTGCTAAGCATACTAGTCCCTACAAAATCGTATTAAAGGGATTTCACTATATCACTACATAGTATAAAATAAAGTCACTTTTTCTGTCCCTTTGTACGCTTAAATCTTTAAAACTACGCAACGGATTTTGATGAGATTTTTTTAAATAGGAAGAGTAATTCAAGAGGAAGGTTTTAGTAAGTTAGGTTTAGGTATAGTACCCGTGCGAAGCTGGGGCGGATCGCTAGTTATCAATAGAGCGCATGGGAAAACCAGTTGATTAAATAATACAGAGCTATAAAAAGAAACGCATTACTTCATAAATCAGTCATTTCAAATTTAAATATGAAGCAACTGCTGGTGTTTCTTTTGCTATTTGCTTTGACTATATGTCTTTGCGACAGTGCCCCCCTAAAGTCAAGTTAATATTTATTTATTTCATAATATTTGATTGAAGTTAATCTTGGTGAAATGGTACCTACTCTTTTCATTATTTTAGAGAAGAAAAGAATTTCGAAACGCAACCTGCTTTTCGAAATTCTTAACAATAACAGTGTTTTTTTTTTAATATTCATCAGTTTATTGTTCAGAATCTGTTATTAATTTTTTGCAAAATTCCATAGAGCTTTTCAAAACGGCTATTGTTTAATTTTATTTTAGTCACAATTATTTAATGTTCAGATATGGTTGATAGTAGTTTATGCAACCATACGTAATGAGAGGCAAAGGCATTTAAACACGAATTTGTTTTTACGAAACCAGCGTAGCGAGTTTCATTACAGGTACATTCAGGATCAAAATTGCATGGACAGTTTATGAATGAATTCATTCATAAATCGTCCATGCAAGACTAATTTCGCCGAACCATACTATTTGATTTGTAAATAAACCAATAGTACAGTATCGTACAACATTAAAAAAAACATTCGCGCCTAACTTTTTTTTTAATCTGTATGAGGTATCCTTTTAACTGGTGGTATAGACATTATTTCTTAGGTTATTTTTTTTCTGTGGCTGAATGTCAAGACATAGTGTCACAATTTGACGTTTCAAAACAAAAGACAGTTTGTTTGCAGTCCTAGGTGTGAAATAAATACATGAAATCTCTTTACATATCATCTTAGCATATGCCACCGGATATATAGTATTTCCGGGTTTAATTTAAAGTAAGTAACATCAACATTCCGTAGCAAGTTTGAGAAAAAATAATTACTTTAACTTTGTTAATTTCATGGGAATTGACTTGGAACTATTTTTTGTATTTATTTTAGAAAACAATATTCCTAAAGTAATGGTTTTCAGAATAAATATATAGAAAATTAAATGCGCGTATTTATTTTGACAATTCGTCAAAACCCCCGCTCAGTGCTGCCATCTCACCTCCCCATAGCGGCAGAAAAAGTGTCAAAAACCCTCATTTAGTCAATTTCTTAAATCATAAGCAGTTAAATGAAGTCCCTATTCTCTTTTCTCTTATACTCGAGATCGAATGTCGTGCGGTTTATATTAAGAAGACGTACTGATTTGATCAGTAATTCATTATTTTACGTACCTATTTCATATCCATATTCTTAATATCTGTGGATACTAGAATAGTGACCCACTTTAGTTTAGACAGCTGTTCCTAATTTAAACTCATTTCCTGACAAAAAGTTGGTATACTATGTGAACTTTTCATTACAAATTTTCTGCACAGCCAGGTTGGTACTGCTACTGCTTTTCTACGCATAATGCATTGTAAAATATTGTTTGATACACATGTTGAAATGTAGGTATTTTCTACCTCGTTTCGCTCGTGTTTTATAGTCACAGACAGTTGTCCTCAAAAAAGCCTACTTTCCACAGTTGTATCGTAATATCTATTTTCTCAAACATGCAATAAAATGTTGTAGTTACGTGCCTAAAAAGTGGCCGGGAAGTACCTCGTTGCCGGCCTATGCCGGCAAGTGCCTCTTTTTTAATTTTCATTTGACATAGGGTTCTGACCTGGCATCTTGGCTTTTAGCCAATAATTATCTGTATGTAATATTATTAGGTACCTATAAAAAAATATTGGCTAATTTTTGCAGTTATAATTAGGTATTTAAATTTAAAATATGTACAATAACTACTCAAAATAATATTTAAAAAGCAGTATTATACAGTGCGATGTGCGATCCGTCGGCCCCGATCTTCGCATGCGATTGATTGGACCCAACAGACCACGTCGTCTAATACCGCTTTTAAAAAAAATTTAGGTGTCGGTGTCGTATTTGACTTTTGTTGTGTTTCAAAAACTTACTTATGTAGTTGACTTATAATTTCTTAGAAAAAAGATACATTTTTTTGTTTCATTTCATTGGGTTGCCGGCCGAATACTATCCTACATAATTATATTCGGCCGGCAATCGGTCACTTCCCGGCCTCGATAGTAATGTACCTACTATTTTTCACTGGTCTTGTAACGTAATAAATAATCTAATAATAGTAATAATATCACATAATATTAATGTATGTTACTATTACACATCGATTCAAAGAGTTATTTTTTTTCAGATCCATTAATTAGAACTCGTCGCTTTTTAAAAGGCTTCGGTGGTGGTGGTGGTTTTGGGGGTGGCGGTGGGTTCGGGGGTGGTGGTGGTTTCGGGGGTGGTGGTGGTTTCGGGGGTGGTAGTGGTTTCGGGAGTGGTGGTGGTTTCGGGGGTGGTGGTGGTTTCGGAGGCGGTTTTGGGGGCGGAGGTGGTTTTGGGGGTGGTGGCGGTTTCGGGGGTGGTTTCGGAGCTGGAGGAGGTTATGGAAGCGGGGGTGGTTTTGGGAGCGGTGGTGGTTTTGGTGGCGGTGGCGGCGGTGGAGGTGGATTTGGATTTGGGATGGGATTCGGAGGCGGAGCTGGATATGGAAAGTAATAAAGTAAGTATTATATTTTAATGACAAAAGCGTCACGTCTCTTTTGTCGTTCAAATATAAGTGGTAATTAGAGAAACCTTAAATTGATATAAGTGAGGATTAGTTTAATCAAGTTTCAATCAAGGAAAGATAG
Organism: Thaumatotibia leucotreta; assembly: GCA_025490895.1. Taxonomy (NCBI): domain Eukaryota; kingdom Metazoa; phylum Arthropoda; class Insecta; order Lepidoptera; family Tortricidae; genus Thaumatotibia; species Thaumatotibia leucotreta. The sequence continues at coordinate 29,941 of JALPQI010031413.1, forward strand.
ATGTTTTCGGTATTTCCTACCCGACCATTAGGGCGGCATAACATAACATACTATCGAACGGTTCATTGTATAAGTTACGAGCAACATATAATTATTAACAATTTATTTATTTATTATTCAAATAAGTTACACATCATTACAGATATAACACTAAGGCACTGTGAACTACAAAAATACAAAAAACAACTTAAAACTAGTTACATTTAGGCGACGTAACGACGTGGCCCCGTTGCGTACAATAACATTATTAACATCATACATCTTTAATCAACTACTTTTTATTTCCCGAATGTTGTGACACTTGTGACTATAGTGCGAAGCCAATATGCCAATCGCTAACGCTTTAAAATCCGGTATAGTTTTTTTACGAATTCGCTCATATTTGTGATAGTATATTGGAGTAACTAAAAATAATCCTGCTAGCATATTGCATATAAGAGAAGTTGGAGTACTTTTCTATTTTTGTTCTTAGTATTTTAATAATGTACCTCGAACTAGGAGCTGTTTCGCGATCATTTGATTGAAGAGGTAACTTCTGTTCTTTTTTGCGGTAAAAAGGTAGCGTTATGTAAGTTGTATACAGTTGTATATGTGTTGGATTTTTTAAATCAGTATGAGACTTTATCATTTCATTGCTTGGATTTTTGTAATCAGTATAAGACTTTATCATTTCATTGCTTCCACGTTTGTGGATTTTGGTATTTATGAAACTAATGCAATGGCTTAGTCGTCTAAGGAATAAGTGTAGCAAATTATATTTTTTCAATAAATATATAGGTATTTAGCTAGAGGTTTGGTGACATGAAAATTTATGTTGAGAAATCTTAATACAGTATCGTATGAATCAACGTTCTCATTCATTCATCAACAACAAGATTTTTCTTATAGGTAATCGTCGGCTACTGAAAAAAAAATCCTCCATCTAGCTACAAATTCCATATAAACTATTTTGTGTATAAACAATGTTTCTTAATGGGGACTACACATTTTGTAGGAAACATTCTCTATAAATCTATTTCTAGGCTAATTTACTAGGTTTTCATATTTGATTACCAACTTTATTATTGGTACAAATCTGTAATTGAAATGAATATTTTGAGACATGATGTAGATAAAAAATACACGAAAATTATAATAAAATAGGAAACTTAAACAGCCACAATTTAACGATCAGTCTTAATTGTGCACAAACTGTTTGAGATATATTTAAACAGTACCTCTGAAAATATTTCTGGTCATAGACTTCAAACAATAAAGTGTGATTTAATATTTGTTACAGAGGACATGTCGTGTACGCAACTAGGAAGATAAAACGAGGATTTGCACATGTGAACAATAACAACACGATAAGCTTATATATCTATGTGGAGTTTTTCTATGGCGAGAACTCTCATATACCTACTTGTGTGAAAAAAGTAAACTGTTGCCTTATATTGTGTACAGTCAGCGTCATATACTTAGCAGATTTATGTAAAATCTGTATTAGCAGTTGAAGTTACCAAATAGTTGGGTACACCGTACAAAGCTACAAAGTTTATGACGCTGACTGTGATGTGTGATACAGACTGTGTATTATACATGTTTATATATTAGGATAGGTTTTTCAATCAATGTTTAAACGGAAACAGAAATTGCATGTTCATTTCAATTTAAAAGAAAAATAAACATAAAACTTCAATACTTCGTCTTTTTTTTGTTTTTAACTGTTGAGATAGCAGGTATAACCAGCCTAACTCACTTTACCTTGCAAGAGAATTACTGATGACGTCACAGTTCTAACCTAACCTAACTGAGTTTGCTATAGCAGTAAATTACTGATAATAGGTCGCAATTTTAATGTAATCTCACCCACTTTGCCATAGAAAAGAAGAAGAAAAGAAAAAACATTTATTTATGACACAACATAATATACACATTAAACACAAACGAAACACGAATATAAAAAATAGAAGAAAAAATAAATTGGATAAAAAGTAGAAGAAAAAATAAATTGTGTCACAAAATGGTCTCCAATTCAGCATAAAATGCTGGCCTGTAAACAGTCCAGCGCTGGTCTTCCATTGGAGCCATTTGTTGAGGTCACGGTTGGTAACATAAATTAATTGATGGCAACCCCTTAACCTAATGTATTAACCCTTAGGTGCATACAGTATCATAAATGATACGACCGAAATGACATATGTCGAAATAAGTAATCAATTGCGACTGACACACTGAGCAACAGAGTTCTAATTGGCATCGATTGTTTACATAAGTCATTTCAGAATTAAAATGTGTGATACCATATGCACCTAAGGGTTAATATTTGCGAACGCGTCTTAACGCGTATGCCAACCACCGACACTAAACTTGACAGCTAACGGTAGAGGGCCTACCGCGCACAGAATTTAATACAAATACTAACATAATAAATTAATAATACAAACAAAATTTAATATGAAAACATAGTTGTTAAAGTTGATTTTTATTAGAATTTTTAAAAATAAAACCATACGTGCCAGAGGGAGTACCCATATCGGCAACCCGCTCCAACTCATGAATTCGCTCGCCGCTGGTCGCCTTATACCAATGTCGTGGCAAAGTGTCCGAAACGTCGGAATGAAGTTAAAGTTAATTAATATACGCGAGTTTATCCGTTTTCATAGTTTTATTTTATAAAAGTCTAATAAAAATCAACTTTAACAACTATGTTTTCATATAATTTGATCAATTTCCGTCTAAAGTAAGCTTAATTAAATCTATCTGGAAGTCGCAACGTTACTTCTGTCATAAGAAGGAATAACTATATATACCGCGTAGTTTAAGATATAGAGGACACACACACACACACACACACACTTTAATATACTTTGAGACCAGGGTGCTTAGCCAAGTTGCCATTCGCTAGCGCTTAGTCGTCAATCGTAGCTAACTGTCTTTGTCGCACTAATATGAAAGAGTGACAGAGAGGGAAAACTACGATACGCTACTAAGCGCTAGCGCTTGGCAACTTGGCGAAGCATGCTAGCGAACCCAAAACCTTTATATCATTTTCAAAGACCTTTGTATTGATAGCACACACGCTTATGTACATCTAAAAAAAACTTCTACCCCTCGGTTATTTATAATTATGAATCTCTCATGCCTAATGTTAAAGCCATATCATAAATTCGAGCTAACCTCATACTATTACTGTTTCCCTTGACTTTGGTAAAAACAAGGAGAAACAGAGCTTAGTCGCGGCAATTTGAGATTAGTGTCGAGTCTCTCGTTAGGATTATCCTGTATGGGCGTGTGCGAGTTCACGACTCACACTGTTATTCGAGCGATAGTTGCAGGTGACAACGACATTGCAGTCCATTAAAGTAGCAGCAAAGCCAAAAAACTGTATAGTTTACGTTCTTTACAACATGGATTATCGCATAATACTTAGTTTAAGATACCTATTGTTGGGAATCGTGCGATGTATCTAGATACTCGTAAGTATTTCCTGCGTATCAAAGTATCAACACAGCACGCATACTCGTATAGCGCAAATTCGCGTGATTGGCATTGGTTAATACCGCGCATTTAACAAATAGGTATAGCCAATTAAGATATTTTGCCAATGAATGTAAAATCTGTATTAGAATACTTATTGTAATAATACTAATAATATTTCTTGTATGTAATTACTAGGGTTAGGAATTTTGGTGGCATTAGGTGAACAGAGAACAGTGGAGTCGTTGCTGAAATTGTTTATGATTGATTGAATAATAATTAATCAAAAATAATACATAAATACACATATTCTTTTTAATAGGGTTTCGCCCATTCTAAGTATTAAATAATTTAATTGTATTATTATTTGACTACCTATGAAATGAAGTTCAATCATTTTTTTATAATATATATAGCTAATGTTAATTATATAATATTTATGGACTTCGAGAAAACTAGAACCTTGAAAATCAAATAAATATAATTCTCATTTATCAACGTCTTTATTGAAAATTAATATTTTTCTAGGTTCTCAAAAATAAAATTTATGTTATTTATTTAAATTTTTTGATAAATCCAGCTTGAACTAAGCACTAGTTCGTTATTAATTTTATAAGTTATTCATTTATTCAAGTAAAAAAATTTTGTAACTTCGACTCCACTGCTCTCTGTTCTATAAATGCCACCAAAATCCTAACCCTAGTAATTACCTGTAAAGTTGGTTTTTCTGTAGATACACAGTGATTACCAGTGCTAGTTGCGCGATTTGCCTTTTGGCTGTTGTGTACATACGTAGTATTTACGGATGCTATAGTTACTCAGTATTGGACTATCCCCGACGCTATAGCATTATTGAGCACTTGAATCATAGGAGAGGTAAGAGTGTTTTGATAACTACTTAGATGACTCTTTTAATCTGTTATTATGATCAGAGATCGGACAAATGTGTGTCATTGTTCGCAATAATATGGACTTGACTCCACGACACTTGACGACACTTTTGTCCGATCTCTGATTATGATAGAACTAATACAAGTGGGTTTCTACACTTAATACCGTTAGCTTGTCTAGATGAAATGAATAACACTGAATATGAAACTTAATCCCTATAATTAAATCATCCACCTATTTTACCAAAAAAAATACATACGCGTAGGATAGGTAAGGTAAGGTAGGGTAAGATGGAACGGTTTTTAATGGGGTAAGATAAGAAGTCGTCCTTCTGGCACAGCGTATACAGGTAGCTTTTTGTCTTACCCCATTAAAATACCGTTTCATCTTACCCCACCCTACCTTATTTTCAATATTTGAGTCTGCGTGATATGTTTGTATGACATTGTTACCGCGACTTTGTGGAGATTGAAAAACATAGGGGCCAGCTGCATTGCGTTAGACAAATCCGTAAGAAAGCCATACCAAATTGAACTTATTTTTTCTTCAAGGCCTGCAGGATAAAGCTGCTAACTTGAAATAGGGAATGCGAGAATCTGTGGCAATGTTCCTGCACGGAGTTTTTTTTTTCTATATACCACGTAATACTTACTTATTCATATAATAAACACATGATACGTCCCCGAATTTCATGGCGAACGAAACACAACTGTAAAATTTGGTTTTATTAGTCAGTGTTTTGTTTTTGGCACTTTGTCGGATCAATACAGTAACATGGATGCTTAGCACATGATTGGTATGTGAGTATGTCGCCGCGGGATAGATTTTCCATCTTTTACTAACTATATGAATAAAAGAGGGATGGATAGTTAATTTCGCGGCGACAAATTGTCGTTCTAATCCTGGTGGACAATTTTCATGGTGTTCTGCTTACTGTGAAACAAACGTTTTCCTAAGTAAGTCTAGTTAGATATTAAACGGTGTAAGAAATAAAAAAATAAGTAGAGTTAACAATATACTAATACTGGATGAACTGCATGCTTTATGTGAAATATTGACTAAATATTTTTTGATATCCTATGTAACGTAAAGGTGCATTCAGACCAAACGAGCTTGATTGGTCTGAATGCACCTTAACATAACGCGAATGCCAGCCGAGAGCTAAATATATCCCCGCGCTTTGGTATTGTCAAGAATTGCAACCGTTAGTTATTATCTCCCTATTGTTTCCCCAAATTGTGTCGACTCCTTTAGTTAATATATTATGAAGTAAATCCCTTGCCACTAAATAGGTTAAACCTTTGTGGGATTATCGTTTAATCTTAGCTGGATGCTGGTTGACAATCACTAGCATTAATAATGAAACAAACGTTTTCCTAAGTAAGTCTAGTTAGATATTAAACGGTGTAAGAAATAAAAAAATAAGTAGAGTTAACAATATACTAATACTGGATGAACTGCATGCTTTATGTGAAATATTGACTAAATATTTTTTGATATCCTATGTAACGTAAAGGTGCATTCAGACCAAACGAGCTTGATTGGTCTGAATGCACCTTAACATAACGCGAATGCCAGCCGAGAGCTAAATATATCCCCGCGCTTTGGTATTGTTAAGAATTGCAACCGTTAGTTATTATCTCCCTATTGTTTCCCCAAATTGTGTCGACTCCTTTAGTTAATATATTATGAAGTAAATCCCTTGCCACTAAATAGGTTAAACCTTTGTGGGATTATCGTTTAATCTTAGCTGGATGCTGGTTGACAATCACTAGCATTAATAATTAAATCATGTTACAATATCGTCCCATGTGCAAACGATCCCTTTTAGTCCCTGCAGTTTTATTCACTAAGAAAACCGCCTTGCGGCAGAGTTGAGCCTAAAAATGGTATTCACTTATGTACTTTAAACGACACTAGTGCTCGTCGACAAATGCGGCGTAAGCTGCACTGCACACTACACTGCGTCGAGAGTTTGACGTTTAATGTACGAACTTCGTATTATCTAACGAAAAACAGCGACGACCTCGCCCATAACCTCGCTCACAGCCTCGATTCCTAATGTCAAATCAAACAGCTAGGATTTTAGACAAGGCTGTCTCGACGTCGAGCTCGTTGACGAACGCAGCGTCGAATGTGTCAATAAGAGAATAGCATAGCTGAGCCCGTGTTCACGCCTCGTAGTTATAACCACCAGCCTATTTTACTCCACTGCTGGACATAGGTCTCTGCGTTGCGTATTACCTACATTAGGAGGTGAAGCTCATAACCGCTACCCTGGGCAAGCGGATTGTCGATAGCAGTAGTGTGTCCACTAAGATGACGCTGCTGTTCATGATAAATGAATGGTCCGCTGACGATATCATTGTCGTTACACTTATCCATTAGTCAACTCTTACGATACCTACGGGAAGAGTTGAAGTGGAGATAGATAAATGTATTCTTACTGCCGTCACCATGCGGCACATAAATCTTATACGTATATGTAGTAGATTTTATAAGTACATAAATATACATGGGTAAATGCTATTCGCGATGTAGGCACTCGTACGGTGTAGTTCTTGTGAAGCCGCCAAAATATTGATGCAAATGAAATCCATATATCACTCACATTTTTCCATTAATCTGTTTTATCACTTTTCTTTTTTCTTAAGGTAAAAGTAATTTTGTTTCGGATTTTTATATACGAGAATATCAAGAAGATGTTAGTTTAAAAATGTGTAAAATAATAATATTTTTTCCTAATAATTCGATAATCCTAAGTATTTCGTGTACACAATCAGTATACATATTTTCTTCTGACTTTGTAATAAATTGCCTACAGTCAATTTGTGCAATCGATTAATTATCAGTTAGATTGATCAAATCTCTCTGGAGAAACTAAAGGGTTTGGTCACTTTTCAGAACTTGGAAAGACAATTTCTCCCAACAGGTAAAGTTTGCGCCGCTATAAAATAGTACATTACGACACAAGTGCGAAAAATATGCAATTCGAAACGAGTGGCGATGTTTTAAATCGACACGAGTTACGAATTTCGTTTTTGCACGTGTCTCGTACGACGGTTTTTAGTGCAGATGGCCCTCCGAAGTTTTGGACCTGACGTAAAATGAAACACTCGCATTAGAGCCTAAAAAAGGCACCATCTGTACTAAAAATTACGTATTGCTATTTTAGGCTACTCTATAACATATGTTGACATATATTACCGATAAAATTATGATTATGATTATATAAAAATCAATAAAATCGAAAAGGACAGTTGGACCTTTCCATGTCAGTTCAATGCTATAAACCACAAGAAATTACCTAACCTCAAGAAAAAACTTCTGACAAACAAAACCAAACAAGGTTTGTGTTCCGTAAGTACCCGTAACTCCTATCCCTTCCAATATGGCGACTTATTCACAATAAACGGCGAATAACACGAACACTAGTTGCTCGTTGAATCAGGAGCTAATCCGTTAGGGCTCCCCGGCCATAAGCTCCTCTCATGAAAATGTATCAGAAAAATCAAGTAGCAGACCCGACGTCTCCTGTTTAAGCCGCTGGGTGCAAGTAACAGGAGATTTAAAAACATATTAATAAACATATATTTTAAGTAGGTATTGAAAAAATGATTTTGATGGTTTTAGTCACCTGATGCTCCATCCTATCGTCTATAGACAGCTGCTGCAATCAGAGCTCAAGATAGACAACGTCCATAAGATTTATTAGGATCTTTGTTATCGAAAGCGATGAAGAGGACTATTGATCCCCTTGTCGCTTTTGTTTTAGAGTTAATGTTCTTGTTATTATTATAGGTTGTAGGTTTACGCGGGCTAAATTTCTGCATCTCGACGTCAAAAATTTGCGCCTATTTTGCGTGATGGATTGTCGGCACTACTCTTGCCAACCCAACTATACCAGAAAGCATAGCAGACCCTTAATGTTACCGACGACAACTTGTTGTTGTTCTTGTTGTTAAAGCTAGGGATGGTGGTAGGTATGTGACAGCAGTAGTATTGTTTATGGGCGACAATTCACTGTAGTTTGCTTACCATCACGAAGGTCATCTGTTAGTTGTTACCACGGTTATAGATTAGCTAAAACTAAAGCTAAGGGAAAATTTAATTTGTAGCAGTCCCTTGGTGAAATTGATTAGTATTTTTTAATAAAGTTATAAATAACTTGAGACAGTTCAAACCGCTATCGCCTAAGACTTAATGCCCCGCTGACAGCATAAATATTCAGCGTGTGGCGAAGATCTCTTACTAATGAAAAAGGGTCACGAGGTATTTTAATTCAACTACGTGTTAAGGATTTCGTCGGAATACCCACGTAGGGGATATGGGTGTTGTGGAGATGAATTCCTGCTTTTAACAGAAATGAAAAATAATTTCAGCCTGAAATCCACAGGCCACGGCGAAATTATCGTCACAAAAGGATTCGCTACAGATTTACGTCAGGGCATAACGCTTTCCCATTGCTTTTTCTCGTAAATTTCCGCATTCGTTAAATTCTCACAATAAACTTCAGTATCCATTGCACTGAACCTAATTGATACAGATACAGAAATTCGGACGGAAACTATTGCAGTGGATTAATCAAATTCTAGTCCGTATTTACTATTAGCTATATAAATGTACGTATGATATATTTCGAATTCAGCCAAGTTTTAGCTTTGCACTTTTGCAGCTTATATTTATACTGTACCAAATATAGCCACTTACTATCTTAAACCAATGATTGATAAAAATAATTATTATTATGAAGCCATTAGAGTGTCCCACTGCTGGGTAGAGGCTTCCACCTTTGTCTTCCAAATCTCCCGGTTTAGCGCGATCTCTTGCCAATCGTGTAGGTTATCCAGATCGTCCCGCCATCTCCGTCTGGGCCTGCCGCGTCGTCGCCGCGCATGGCCGGCCCATGCCCATTTTAGCCTGGCAGTCTTGTGACCCCGGTTTTGGAACGCAGCACTGAATTTCTCATTCGGTCGATCAGCCTCACACCTAGTATGCTGCGTTCCATGGCCCCTTGGCAAACCTTCAAGCTGGTCGATATGTGTATTCTGCCTGTCCTAACCTACGGTGCCCAAACATGGTCACTGACTGAGGCGCAGATAAAAATAAAGCGTTACAAAAACCCAATGCAATGAGTGAGAATTTGCCATATAAATCCTTCCTCCCGTATCGTTTAATAGGTACTTCATACAATTATAATCGGTTGGATGTTAATCAACTATGGGTAGATTTTAGACTTAACATTACATAACTCAGCTGAATTGCCTTCGTTTAGAATATAAGTATATAATTTTTAACATTTACCGCTGTTAAAGCCTTTATAAGAAGAAACTAAAAGCTTTCAAAACAGTAACTCCTGTCGGTATAAAATTCAAAGTAGGCGAAGCGGTGTTGGCGCAGATTAAGCCAAAATGGGTCCGTTGTTTCGAGTAGCGGAAGCAATGTGTTTCGGGGGCCATTTTGCTGAAAAAGCCTAGCGTCAAAAACCGGGTCTAGATAAAACGTGGATGATAAGTCTAATATTAATGTACTTACTTAAATATTCACATAGAAAACTGTGAATAAAAGAGTGTTCATTTTGTCATAACTGTTCAAACATTTTAGTTAATGTAGTGCGAGACGAAATAGTTTTTTTATGCAGGGTGTTTTTTTTCTATTTGCATGCTATAAAATGGGAAGCATATTTAGGTTCATTATAATTAATTTCTATAAGAAACTAGTATCTTATCTCTTACTGTTATTGAGTTATTAAAAAAACAAATTTAATTACTGAACAAAGTGTACTGCAACCTTTATTAGAGCTTAGTGTTAAGTACTAGTATTTTGACATTGTGCCATCAGTCAACTGAGATTATTTCTTATGTTATTTTTAAGGTTCTCTCACACTTACCATTTCATTTATTACGTATGAAAACGAAAAAAAAATGTTATTTCGAATTTAACAAAAGCCGATATACCAGGTAACTTCTATTAATGTCCCAAGTAACCAGTCCAATTTAACGCAAATCAACACGAACACCCTGTATACGCACATTATAAGCGGCTTTTTATCTGCATTTTAAAATATCCTAAAGTCAAACTTGTTTTTCGGGGGTTTCTAGACTACCTTTAATTTGACCTGTTTTTGTATTTCTTTATTCGTTTGTTGCCACAAGAAATACGAAAATCTTTTACCTAGGCACGGCTCCCTAAATACTTTTGGGGTGATTCCCTGAGGAGCGTTTCAACCGCTCGGATTCGTCATTGTGGTCTCTCGATTATTATCTAAACGGAAGGTCGAGTCGCAACAACATTGAATATGCTAGACTTGGTATTAGTACTGAATGACGTTTATATAGGGTGTCCCAAAAATAACGCAAGATTTACAAGTAATGAAAAAGCAAACTTTTTTCGACCAATTCCAATTTTTTTTCTTGACACACGAAGTATACAGAATAGGATTAAGTATTATAATTGCAAATCACCTAGCAGCCCTGGTCTCCTTGACGAAAAACGGTTTTGACCCCATTTTCTGACCGTTTTTCGTTCATTTCAGTGAATCCCAAATATTGCAATTTAACATAATTGTTTATTTTTTATGGGGTTATTTATAGTCAAAAATCTATGTCAGCAAGCTCTCCATCGCCCATGGTTTGAAGGAGGGGATTTCACACTGCAACAACGAAATTCACCCATATTTATGTAAATTTAATATACATTTTTAACAAAGGAATGCTATGTTACAGCAAAGCCTTCGAAGTTCGCCTTTGTACTTTATGATTAAATCAAGAAATAAGAAAGTCAAACAAGAAATAATATTTTTCATCGATTTCAAATCTTGCGTTATTTTTGTTTACATATTAAGATAACACTCATAGGGTCATCTCTTGTAGTAATACTTGACGAGACGACAATGACGAAAAAAAAAATTAAACGCCGAATATTCACCCTTGGGGTCACTATACCTGCACAGTTAAGTACGTGTAATGCTATAATACGAAGCTAGTTTCTTCTAATCTTACATATTTCATTATGTTCATATGAAAGTTCTGGCTTTGCCTTGTAAGTTATATGAGCAATAATCACTGGAATATAGAATATTTCACTCCGACATGCAATCTAGATGTCCAACTTGGAAAACTTTTCGTATTACAGAGCGATGGACGTGTAACCTAGATAAAAAGTCTTCCTCTAAGGCTGGGCGCGGTACTACGATATCTCGATTTTCAATAGTGCACCAGTGAGTGGTTTTGGTTACATTTTGTTAAGTTTCAAGTACGGGGGCTCCAACACTCGGCTCAGATCAGGCCTACTACCGCAAAAATAAAAATTTTTCTGTTACTCCATCGAAGGCGTCATTAGAGTGAGAGAGACAAATCTTCGAAATTTACGAATTTCTATTTTCGCGGTAGGGCCCCCTGGCTCGACCTCGTCACCTTTTAAAGAAGAGCTAGCTACGATCATATTCATGAGTCAAGTGGCATTTGACATTGTATATAGAACCGATGGCTGCCGGAAGAAGCAGCATGGGTAGGCCTTCGACAAGGTGGACTGATGACTTCGTTATAATGACAATCAATAAGAAAGTCTCTTGAAATCTCATATGATATCGCTATGACAAAGTACCTATGTACGAATGACACATAAATGAAATTTCTGAATTGTACTTGTGTCTTTAGCCTTTGTCTGGTTAGTCTCTGACGGCATGCCACAATAAATAAATGCATTTTTTTAATAAATAGAATTTAAATCTTGGTCTGCTCGCCAAACTACGTTGTTTTTATTGATATTGTTGTTAGTGAAATGAGAGTACAAATTGAAAATGTCATGATGAATAATTTACTTTGAAGTAGAACATTTTAATTTTCATCAAATAACTGGTTTGATTAAACCTGTCTTCATTGACGAGCGCCGACAGAATCATTTCAATTTAGATTATTTTGTGTAACGGACAATGTTTGGAATTAATTTACCGGCTCTATTATTTCTACTCGTTCTATTAAAAACTTTCGTAATATTCATCGAGTTTCTGCAACATGTTTAGAATATACTAGAATATTGTTGTTTAAACAAAAGGGGTATTTTATTCAGATTGAACTTGGCAATGGTGCCGCGTGATGACAAAGGTAAGAATTCATTTGACACCACCCAACTCTTCCAGTGGGAGTCGGACATTTATTGGTGATGGGCAGCAGCATCATCTATATCATCATAGTGGACACACTACTGCTATCGCCAATCCGCTTGCTCAGCGTGGCGATTATGGCATTACTTCCGAATGCGTCCATACGCATAGGTATGTCAAGAAAAATCACCAATTATCACCATAGGGGAGGGGGGTCATCGGACAAATCACGTGTAATTTTTTGTTACTTACTCTCGAATCTACTGAACAGCATTAGAGCCAGTAAAAAAAAATCTTTCGTATTTTATAAAACACTTTTTAAATTCTAAGTTTTACAGTAGTTGCCAAAAAAGTACGTAAATTCAAGTGTTATTAAAAGGACTACTTAAGTTGGGAAAAAATTACACGTTATATTGGCTAGGGGGGGGGTCCAGAAAATATCACCATGGGGGATGGGGGGGGTCTAAAACAGGCCAAAATTGTATGACGTGATTAATGGACAAGCCCAAAAAAAAATTTGACGCACAAAAGGTGGACTTAATGCCAAAAGGCATTCTTTACCAGACAACCTTTAGTCAAAACAGAGAGAGTATTCTGCCCAGCAAACTTCTCTTTCCGAACGAAATGTTGTTTTGGTGTCCTCAGTGTATTCAATATATCTAGATAGGTAATATAATATATGGTTTAACACGTGAATCACGGCTCTGCGGGTCCTAATGTAACCCAGTTCTATGTCGGCGTTTGGAATAAGTATCTAGTCTGTATCAAAAAAAAAAACTATTTGGTATTAGGTTCAACTTATTTTTATAAATGTTAGTGCTAGACTCTACAACATTATTTTCAATAAGTATACGTATTTCATAATTCATCGACCCGGAGAAAAAAAATACATTTAACTTTCCTAAACACGGGTCGAATGAAACATGATACATAACGTGTGGGATACTTATAATTATTTCACGTCGAACTTGGTACTTGTAGCTCTCTGATAGCATAATGACTCGAAATGTAGAAAACATATTACAATGCTCATTTCCATTCTGTACAACGCCCACATTTGGCGCAGAGCGCTCGTTTTAAATGTTTAAATCACGCATTGAAATGAAACAGGGGTACCGTTCCGATAGTCAGGCGAGTTTATGGTTCAGTTTGTGGTCCATGTTCGCATAATAGACGAAACTTGCTTTCTTGAGAAGCCTCCTGTTTTCCATTGTATTGTACACCCGCGTCTTTATTAAATAGGTATTTAATGTTTTATTAATAGTAGGTACGAAGGAATTCATTTGAGAATTTAAAAAGATCATTTTGATATGAAGGATAGAGAAATTAGCCCTCTCGAAAATACACTGCACAGTTTTGTTTAAGGTGACACCCATACTCGCGCAACGGGTAAGAATGCTCGGTCAGATTTCAAAGGCGCAGCTTTTCATTCAAAGTTGGTTGAAAGGGTATTGATATGAGTTCGCTCGATAAAGCTTGAAAGTTATCGCGGCGGTGTGCCTGCAATGCGAAGTGGAAACTGATTTTTGATTACACGTGCCGTATGCTTTCAAAATAGGAATTCTATCTCGAATGGAGTAGTCAAGAGGTTTCCGAAAATATAAAAGACGTGGGACCAATATTATACTCTTTAAAGATTTGGTTTACTAATGTTTAGTATCGATTGAGTATTTAGTAAATAAAACGATTTCTTTCATTGCTTAGCTAATCCTGCTTTATAGAGAAACTGATTTTCACACGTACACGTTCAGTTGCTTATAGTAGTTAGCTTTCTCTCTTTGTCACTGTTTCTTATAAGTGTGACGAAGACAATTGCGCTTCGTTAGCAAATAAGCGTTAGCGATTGGCATTCGGATGCCGATCGGCATTCACTTCGAATCTACATTTATCACATCATCAGCCTATTTCAGTCCACAATTGGATTAGGAGGTAAATGCCCGTAATCATCTGTCCACTATGATGACGCTGCTGCCCGTCATCAATCAAATCAAATAATGGTCAGTGACACTTCAATCCCTTAGAGTCGACTCTTACGACTCCCGCGGGAAGAGTTGGGGTGGTGACAAATGTATTCTTACTGCCGTCACCACACGGCACATTTATCACTTTTCGCTTATTTTGTACGATTGCAGAATGACATCTTGGCTAGGCCTACGCACTATTTACTATGCAGAAATTTACGGTCCCACAAAAGTACCTAACCTAACATGTCAGTCATTATTTGCTAATAACTTCACTTCGTTTACAGATTCTTCAGAACTACTTCTAGAACAAAAGAAAACACAACGAAGTGAATTACTAATAGGGCGGATTTTTATTTTATTTTATTTAAAAGGTACATAAAACAGAGAGTAATCCATTTGACAATCCATATTTTGTTGTAGTTTTTAAAAAAAATCCAAATTTGGATGTTTTTATATTTTTTCTACTCAGACTCACGAGCTCTTTCGATCCTCATTAGCAGAAAAAAATGTCCCGAGACTTCCATACATTTTTTTGTCTTCCACTGAGTTACGGTTGGAGAAAGAGTATGAAAAATAGTACCGAATGGAGTTTTTTTTGGAACACTTTTTTATTTCTATCAGGATCGAAAGAGCTCGTGATTCTGAGTAGAAAAAATGTAAAAAAGTCCAAATTTGCAAAATTATAAAAAACTACAACAGAAAAAATGTAAAACAGTCCAAATTTGGAAAATTTAATAAAACTACAACTAAAAATCCGCCCCATAACGTAAGACGTAGTATAGAAGAAGTAGTATTCACCTATGTAGAATGTTTGCGAGAATACCGGGTTCATTCTAAGGGGGACAACTTTTCACGCTGTAGATTGTTCTTCGCTGCTTTCGGATTCTCTTTAGAACGTTAGACGGAAAACTTTGAGCGCACTTGGAATTTATTCTTTTTTAAGCTATGTGGTTTTAGTTCTTGTCAACGTTAGAGTGGGACAAAATTCCGTATTGTTTGAAGTTTGCCCATGCTGTGAATATTGTGTATTGGAAATATAATTTTATGAAATAATAATGACAGTCATGAGGTTGAGTATTAAGTAAGCCTCCAAATTATTTTCTGATGTTTTTGCCGAACTACATCATCTTCAATTTAAAATTGATCGTCGTCACGTCACGTCATCAGCCTATCACAGTCCAATGCTGGACGTAGGCCTCTCCTATTAACTATGCGTATAAGACGCATTAGGAGGTAAATGCCCATAATCACCACGCTGGGCAAGCGGATTGGCGATCGCAGTAATGTGTCCACTATGATGACGCTGCTGCCCATCATCAATCTTTTATCAAATAAAATTGATCATTACTTTGAAAACCAAATAGAAATTCATTGCGGAACGAAGTTCATGATGAGTTTTCCGTTTTATGTCAATATTGATCATTAGTGTGTAAAATAATGACCAAGTGTAGTGGACAATATTTTCTAATTATAATTTTATGCAATGTAAAAAGGTTACTAAAGTTCATTGAGACAGCAAAATGAATTCGGAAGTCTCCGTGAAAAGCCTATGGGAAATAATTATGCACTGCATCGGTAACAATTTATTTTTTAGTACAGATGGTGCCGTTTTTAGGCGCTAGTGCGAAAAGTGGATCATTTTACGCCAGTTCCAAATCTTGGGAGGGTCATCTGTACTAAAAAATGTCGTACGAGACACGTGCAAAAAGGAAATTCGTTATTCGGCCTTCGGCCGTGTTTTAAAACATCGCCACTCGTTTCGAATTTCATATTTTTGTCACGCAGTTGTGTCGTAATGTACTACATCTTGCTTTTCGATATCTCCCATACTTCATTTCAGCGGTTCAAAATTTGAAAGCCATGAGTAATAAATACATGTCTATACGTAGGTATTCGCCATTGAAGTTAACAGATCTTTCCAATCAATCCACCTACAGCTTCCGAGATCCCCCAGTTCGTTAACCAGGCGTGTCATTAAGGAGGCGTCATTACCGTGGCTCGTCTCGTCACACGAGGTCTTGTGAATTTAAATTAAACTCGGCCTTTTTCATTACATCTCTTGAATATGTATATCTTCTGTTTTGCCGCCTTGTAGCGTTTGAAGCTTGGAGCTAATGTAATTTTCCAAGGGAAAATGTCAAGGATTATGGTTGTTAAAGAAATTTTGTTGTACAGTCAAAGGCAAAATAAGATGTACCTACATAAAAATGCTTGAAAATATGTCCCAGTGCAGATTAATTCCGTGTAATAAGAACGTCGTAACATATTTATTAAAGAGGATTTTTTATACATATTTTAGCATTTGACTGTAAAATGCGGTATTTTTGAAACCGTTAGTGCTCCCACATTGGGTTTTGTTTCTGTTATATAACTTTATAAAACAGCCTAACAAGAACAATGTTATACAATACTGTAACATTAATACCAATGTGGGGAGCACAACAAATCGCGTAGCCAAAATGCCAACCGCTAACGCTCAGTCGCGTCGCGTACGAAACGAAACGTGATCAACATTGCTTTTGTCGCATATAGTAAAGAGTAACAGAGAGAGAAAACTGTGCCGCTCTATTGAGCGTTAACGATTGGCATCTTGGCTACGCGATTTGTTTTTAAAATGTATCGCTCGAAGTTTTTGCATGTCTTCGTTGTTTATGTTTCTAGTATACCCTTATTACTTTTGGATAGCTATACTCGTATGGAATCCTGTTACGGTTTTTATGTGACGAAAGTAGACCACTGCGCTCTCAGCTCGCCTAAGTGCTGCCTACCCTGAGGACTTAGATGGCCATCTATCTATACCAGTAATTACACCGGCTATCTTTCCCCCAAACCGAAACATTAGCGGCAGGTTAACGGGTAAGTTGGTGGTAGCTATCCGGGCGGACCCTGCACGAGGTCCTACCACCAGCAAAATTGAAATAAATTGTTACGAAAGAATCGACAACATTAATGTAATACCTTTGAAGCTGTAGGTATCCACGTATTACGGATACGGTTGCCTTATACTCTTTTGTCACATGTAATACAAAAAATATGAATAAATATTAATTAAAAAAATGAATACCTATTAGATAGATGTCATGTACCAAAGAAAAAATACTGAGTTTACTTACCAACGTTGGAGGTGGGATTCGAACCCACCTACTCAGCTTTCGCGGCTGTTGCCTGAATTCCTTTCTGAATTCTTGTATAGCGTGAGAGATGGTGCTGCCATCTAAACCTTTTAGAGAATTTATTGGAATAAAAATAGATCAAACGATAACTGATTCTGTTTTTATTAGGTATGTATCTATTTTAAGAAAGGGCGAATTTGCCGAGCCGGCGTGGGATTTATAGAGCATGTTATTTTCGTATGTAAATGATTCGGAATACTTTATTCGATTAACATACGAAAATAGAATCAATAATGTATTTTTGCATAAAACTTAATGTGATTTTACCGAAACAATGTGAATGTTACGTCACAAGTGTCATTTGTATGCCTATTCGTGTGTGTGCATGTACGTATGTAATTGAAAATATATTTATCCAATCTTCGTAGAAGCACGGGATAAGGCAAGGGACCCAACAACGCGTTGTAAACTTTTAGGCATTGGTTTGAATATGTTCAAAAATAAACCTCGGTATCGTGATATTTAGTATTTTTTACTCGGCCTCGGCAAAGAGTACGATTTTGTACCGTATGCGTAGAAACTTTAGGTTCTTGGGGCCCCAGCGCACGCAAATTGTTTGCTGAGATCGCGAAACGTCTGGTTGATGTAACTAAAGACCGAAGAGCTGGCGATTTCCTCGCACAACGCATCAGTATTGCGATACAGCGAGGAAATGCCGCCAGCATCCTCGGTACAATGCCACAAGGGCCAATCTTAGATATAGGTTAGGTTAAGTAGATTAGTTCGATTTAATCTATGTACATAAATTGTAGTTTTGAAAATAAATATATTAAAAAAAAAAAGTGTACTTATTAAGAAGATACACATAACCATTTAAATTAACAAAAAACATAAAACAAAAAATTTTGGACATACACAGTGGAACGGAACGACGATCCTACCGACCGAGTCTACCAACCATTACTATGAACTTTCAGTATAGTACCAACATCGAAAACGTACATGGAACATTGACTTTTCCATACGATTAACTGTAACTAATCACTCACTTTGAATAAGTATTTTTTCTCAAACTTGCTACGGAATGTTGATGTTACTTACTTTAAATTAAGCCCGGAAATACTATGTATCCGGTGTCACATGCTAAGATGATATGTAAAGAGATTTCATGTATTTATTTCACACCTAGGACTGCAAACAAACTGTCTTTTGTTTTGAAACGTCAAATTGTGACACTAGGTCTTGACATTCAGCCACAGAAAAAAAAATAACCTAAGAACTAATGTCTATACCAACAGGTAAAAGGATACCTCAAACAGATTAAAAAAAAAGTTAGGCGCGAATGTTTTTTTTTAATGTTGTACAATACTGTACTATTGGTTTATTTACAAATCAAATAGTATGGTTCGGCGAAATCAGTTCGTTTTATTTAATGGCAAGTTTGAGAAAAGCACTATACAAATCTCGGCGAGAAACAGGGTTCCAGGCCGCGTATTCCTATCTGGCCTCAGTTCCTTCGGCCAGATATATCTACTTGGCCTGTAACCCTTCGTTTCCCGTCCTCTATAGTAATGTACTATTTTCTGAAGGTAGGTGATGTTGGTACTATATTGAAAGTTCATCGTTATGGTTGGTAGACTCGGTCGGTAGCGGGAAGGATCGTCGTCGTTCCATTCCACCCTGTATACCATAATTGTGGTAAATATGTACAGTCCCATCAGATATATCACAGCGGCCACGGTGCTTAAAAATATCTGAACATTACATACACTGACGCCATAACAATAGGCCTGTTCATGTGAAGCCTGTTTGTGAGCAATGAGCATCCTAGCCGCTTTGTGTCCATGACCCGGGCTTTTACGAAAATGGGTAATAATACGCATTACTAGCAATCGTTTTCAACTATTAACATTCGACAAATAATTAAATTGACCGTACAATTAATTTTATTTCCTCCGAACGATCAATGAAACGCGTGTACTGCTTAGTTGTCAAACGTTGTGAGTGGCTGCGATCTGTCATTGTGAAGTGCAAAGTAACGATCCATTTTGAAGTACATTGCTTCTCAATTAACTTTTCTTAGGAAGTTCATTACTTTTAAATTTGAATTTTGAATCGAATAATGTTCACGGTTTGGCTAGAAATCTGCATCGCATTCCTCGGTTTCGATAAAAGCCAGTATCGTAGACACACACTGTATATCTGATGCCGACGGAACTACTCGTTGCACCTAACCTGGTGCTACAATGACACCATCGTGGCTATTTTTATTTTTTTTATGTTGGCACAACAAAGTGGCTCCACTCCACCTGATCGTAAGTGAAAAGTAGAGCCCAAATCGCGGCGGCAACGAACAGGAGACAATCAGTTGACGTTATTTAGTCAAAAAGCATCCTTTTATATGAGTATTTATAAATAACATGTTTACGTAGACTAAATTATAAGGGCCTGGTCCCGGCGCTAGTTATTAGCAAACGCACATGATGCCTCTATTCAACATACGTGGCAATTACACTGGCGCAGTACACGTATCAGCAACAGTGCGTCTTGTGACAGCCATCAAGTCGTGGCTTGTAAAATAAATTTGCGGTTAATTACTATTTTAAAACCCTCACATACTGACGCCCAAACTTGCCATTGTTTTCACAAAATTACTCACAACGATACAAAAGTAATAGCATTTTAGTTATACACGGTGCTCGTGTGCATTGCTAGAGATTTTAACTAATATGCATTCCAGACGTCAAAATAAACAAAAAATATTATGTGAACTAATGTCAAATGTCACCAAAAAAAATTTTTGTAGACTTTTTGAATACTTATTAACATTTCCAGTACTTTTTATCATAGCAACAATGTGTTAAAACGTTTTATTTTTAATTTTAATTTCAGTGACAGGTTGTTTCGTTAAGTCTATTCTTATTTTTTGAGGCAGTCAGGCAAAAGGTGTGGTAATATTAGAACACATTGTGGTAGCATTGTAATCAAAAATAAGTATCATAACGAGTTACATCGAAAAAAGGTTGATTATCTCTGAAACCAAGCCGAATCCAGGAAATTTTATATAACTTTAAAGACTCTAAATATGGTCAGGAATACAGCATTAAAATATTTTGCAATGCTCGCGAACACCGTGTATACTATACTATATGTATCCTTTATATTTCGCACCTCAGCAGCCTTATCCATTTGAAGCGTCTGGTTAGGATGTATCGAAAGTAATTTACACGGGTATTCATTTTGATAGCCGCTACAAACTGATTTCAGCAGTAAATATATTTTCACCACATTTGCTTTCTAAGCGCGCCATTGCTTGCATGCATCGCGGGAATTATAGAAAAGTGAAATTCCCTAGGGAGTAATAGAAATGGTCGTACGTCATTTAATAACATTTTGTCTTAAAACTTTTTTTTTGTCGGCAAGTGTGATGAAAAATATTGTATGCATCACGGTCGGTAAGCGGAATACTTCGCGCTTTTAACACTCTCGTCAGTAATGCCGTACTTACCTCCCTTGATGCACAATGTACTATTTTATCACATTGTCTTTCTAAACGCGCCAGAAAAGTGAAATTCCCTAGGGAGTTATACAAATTAGTATTTCCTTTAGAAATTAGTACGCCATAATTAATATTTTGTCCTAAAACAATTTTTTTGTCCGTAAGCGTGATGAAAAATATTGTATCCATCACTGTCCGAAGCGGAATACAAACTCGAGTCTACTAACACTCGTTAATAATGCCATACTTACCTCCCTAGATGCCCAATTTACTATATCCGATTCTCGATCTCTTCTAAATAAAAATGTCTGTATATTTCCAGGTGTTCAAACCGTCCTCCTTCAAAACCACGTCTAAACCCAATGCTACTATACTGTTAGTTGCATACTAACCAAGTAATATTTGCAATACGCTAAGAGAATAAGTAAGGCAATTAAAACGAATATGCTGCCGCTCTAACGTTGTGCCGCGTACTCGCATTTACATTTCAAACGCACATACGATCTCATCAACCGCTGTAGCTGGCTCAGCCAGATGAGCCCACCAGCACTACCAAAAGTATATATACAATTTTGAATCTTATTCTTAAGACGTAAGTGCTTACATGGATACATATTTTTGAAATACAGTGTAAGGCTTGAGATTTATTGAAAAACTAATTTAGTGTTGTGTGTGGAGGGAGAATGGAGTTCTTTTGTATTGGATGCCAATGAGTAGGTACATAGTTGCGTATGTATGAATCGCTTTACATAGTTGTTCCATAATAATGATTAAGAAGTTAGGGTACTAAGTTGTAAGGAATACACTTTACGTAATACATTAGATATCCATTTTGTAGAATTTATGTGTACAGGATACAAGAAGCTAAGAAGGTACAACAGCAAACACTTTTAAATGTGAATGTAATTTTATTAAACTTTTAGAAAATGGACATATTAGAATTTTAGAAATCAACTTTTAATAGAACGGCGATCTTACGTCCAAAACCTATTAATTAGATAAACCTATTAATTTGTACCCCAGAGTACTATCCACAAACAGCACGGTATACATGCGTTGGAGTAGTAGTTGGTATCGCAAGTTAAAATAATTAAAAGCGACCATATCTGAGAGGAAGCAGACGCCGGAAACGACGCGCGCTCATATACCGGAAGTGTGGCGGCCATATTGCCAGTTTATGAGCGTTGCTATGTAGTCGAGTAGGAGCTTGAGAAAAATGATAGTTCGGAGGAATGAAAGATTGGAAATGCTGTTTAGGAAATGTACAATACAATTTAAAATTCTCTATTGCATCTCAAAGACAAATTCAGAAAATATAATAAAAGTAGTATGTATGTACCTACTTAGCATTTTACATTTAATTATATAATTTTTAAACTAGTGAATACCCATAATTATAAGTAATGTTATTTTTTGTTTTTTTTTTTCAGTACGTAGATTACTTTGCGCTTTTTCTGGTCCATAACGATTTAATTATATGAGGTTGTTGTGGACCAGCATACTCCAATGTGGCACCTATCACCTATTTACCATTATCCTGGACTTAGGCACGTCTGCCGATCTCGCATTGTCTTACAGCCATGAAATACTGTATCTCCATTTACACTGCCATCTAGTTTGAAACTCATCAGTGGCTGAAACAATCATTCTCGCAATATGCCAAGAATAAAGTTATTTGAAGATTAAAAATCATCGCAACATAAGTGGCTACACGTAACTTTAACGATTCTACAAATCAAATACTTACTCAATCTTGATATTGAAGCGTTTTTCTATTTTCCGTTAGCAAACTTAGTTATTGAACAAGATGAATTGATCAATAGCATTAGAAATAACATTTTTTACTTATTCTCTCTACTATTGCTATTATTTCTTCATCTTGTATAAAGTTCGTTCATCTAAGACAATCTCAATTTGTAAAGGTTAGTGACGTCCAGGTGTGCAGAGCAGTGACTGTTCCCATAGACCAACCAACGAAGCAAATGATCGGTGACACCTGTAATTTTTAACCGCGGTGGCAAAGTATCATTTGTCTGCGATTAATGGTGTGCCCCTACTGAAGCCTTTGGAAATCTCTAATTTTAGCGGTATCACAGTGCTATCGCTCTTTTACAAACCTAAAACAAATTAGTTTATTTTAAAACTTTTTTACTTTCGAGAATAAAGGACATAGTTTTTTTGACCATAAGTATCACTGATAGTCACGTACTGTCAGAACGGTTCGAATTCCGTTCATTTTCGTTCTTCGGTTTATAATTTTGTTGTTAATGGAATAATTCAAACATAGCATGTTAATAGTTACATAAAATGTTGAATACTACAGAGTGAAAAAAAATTTAAGATATTGAACTATTTCGAAGTGTTTCTAATAAATCGGTTCTGATCCCTGTGACCGCGCTTGCTTTGCCTAGACAGCTAGCGCTAGCCGAAGCTTGGTGAATTTATCAACCTCCAACTAACTGTAAACAAAACAAGAACAACAGGGTTAATAATATGGACGCGTAATGGAATGGCATGGAAAACCACATCTTAATAGAACGGAAAACTATCAGTGCCATTAATTAAATCATGCAGTGCATAGGTATTGTGAAATGATTAAGTACCTAACCTATAATTTACCAAAGATGACCACGGCTATCAAGTGATAAGGCAGTACAATTCGGGGTTATTTATGGAAAAACTTAGTAATGGAAGCACGCCTTAAGTAAACTTACAATTTAAAATAGGTAAGCGTCCGCTTCAGCGCCTTTAGCGTCGTGGAATTCTAGCCGTGATGAGAGGCAACCATTTTTGTTTTAATTTTACTATTTTCTTCTTCTGAAACTGAAAGCATTTAGCATATGAGATATATGAGATGGTGGTATGATTTGCATAAGGGGGCTGGCAGAAACTGGATGCATAAAGCAGCAGACCGAGCTCTGTGGCGTACCTTGGGGGAGGCCTATGTCCAGCAGTGGACTGCAACGGGCTGATGATGATGATGATGATGATGATATATGGGCGCGCCTTGGTGCCTATGCCTTCACGTCTCGAACAGACGCTAAATCTGTACGTATCAATCACCTGATACATATTATTCTATTCTATTCTTATTCTATTAAATCGTTACGTATTTATTTATACTCCAAAGTGGTCCGGGTTTATTGGACTATGAACGCAAGTAAATAAACCCAGCTACGTTGTAGTTCTTTCATGAAATCAAGCTTCAATACACGGTTGGTGACCGACTGTAGATTGCGCAACGGCGGATGTAGAATAATTTTACTAGCGTATTTCTAAGGGTTTGGCCGCGTGCAAGTCGTAGTACATTGGGGTAAATGACAAGCCACGGTTTGAAGGTGGCTGAGTAACTCTAACATCAATTCTGTACCTGAGAGATAGAATCACCCAAGTCCAGAAATAAGTTCACGCCATTTTGACATGCCATAAGCGTCACATTTTTACCTCATGCCGAACGAGATTGATAATATTTTTGATAGGTACTATCTCACGATAAATTGATTTATTTATGTATATCTATCTATATAATTAGTCTTAATAAATTTAGCAATTAAATTATAACGTCAAGACATCATTTTGTGTTAACTTATGTAAAATTTGCAATTCTATTCAGGCTGGCATTGTTTATCTGCCCCCGAAAAAAAGACAATTATGATGACTTGCCATTCGTCTTAGAAAACTCTCAACCCAGGACAACGGTCCGTCAACGCATTCAATTAGGCTGGGGGAGACCGGGAAAACCAATTAGGGGAGACTGGGCATCGTCGGCACAAGAACTACGAACACTTGTCGTTATGAGAGGTGCAACAATAGTACATTTAATTAAAAATATCGGGGTGTGCGGGGAAAAATGGACCGATTCATAAATTGTTTTATTTATGGACGCATTTCCGCCCCTTTTTCCTGTTGGTTTTATGGGTGCTGGGAAATCAAAGGAAAGCTTTCCGGTTGTAATTTATGGAACAATATTTCCGTGGTTTCTTGCTGTAAATAAACGTTGCCTATTATTTTGATTTGCGCTCGTGTTATTGTAAGTGCTTTCAGCGTTCGTTCTATTTAGTTTTCATACGGTCGTGTTGTTCTGTTACAGGTACGAAACATCCTGGCATCTTCAATCATACGGGATGTACTCATGGACTACATCAATAGGGGTCGTAAGTCATACATTATGAATAATAATTTTGCTATGGTATTAAGTATGTAAATGGAATATAAAAAACGTGAATACATAGTATAATAATTGTTAGATGGTAAGGGGTTAAGGGTGGCGGCTCTGCCCCCGCAGGTTGCCGCTTTGAAATAAAATATGTTCCTAGTCTTAATTAAGTTTTTGTTGACAATAAAATATAATAATTAAAGTGGCATATTAAAATAAATAATAAGTAATGGCATTACGTATTTTAATTAGCCAGTATAATTATTATATATTATTGACAAATACAATTCATAATCACATTAGATTTGTAGGTGCAGGAGTGGCCATATCTTGGTCAGACATCGTGGGTATTCGAGCGTTGAGCGTAAGTGAAACACTAAGTATTCACGTTTGAGTTTAATTAACGAGTTACAAATCAATTTCACAGTTAAAATACAATTGAACCAGCACTAATCCACTAATTGTACTTTTACATTCGATTTACAAGACAACTTAATGAAATCGTAACATATTACAGATATATTAGCGATTCGTCGAGGACTTGGTGCGCCTGCGACCGTTATTCTGTCCAATCGTTTGATTATGACTCAATAACGAACGCCTCGCTACCAACGATACGACGCTTCGCTAGAGTGAACCTACTACACCAGTCTAGTAAGTTCACTCTGATTCAAATAGATGGCGCTGTTAATATGCGCAGCCAACTTACTTAGCTATCAGTGATACAATATTTAACACAAGGGAATCAACTACAAAATCAAAGAAGTTCAATCACATATCAGTAGATGGCGCTACTGCTAGGCGCCGTCACGGCCAGACTGACTGTCGACCGTCCTCGGGCGCGTTTCATTTAACAGTCCTGTAACAAACCAACGACTGACCCATCTATCCGCTCGTCCAGCCTGACAAACTTGTAAGAAAAGCAAACATGCCGATCACTTGAATATTATACTTCTCTAGTTGATTTGGACCGGACGAGTGTGTCCTTTCGATTAGCGATAACTTAATGAAAAGCATGGCTAAACCGGACGACACTGTCCCTTCGACCAATTCACACACAAACACCATGCTTTACATAGAGACGTGCATCCCTCCAACCAAAGACCCTTTGGCCCGGATGACACTCTCTAACAGCCATCTTACAAGTCTGGACCGGACGAGTGTATCCACCAGACTCTGGCATAGATACCACTGTCCTTTCGACCAACTTTACTCCAACAACATATCGTAAAACATAAATGGTGACAACATAATACCTAAAGCTACTGACTGCCTTGTTCGGTATGAACTTCAACTTCACACTGTACTTCTATTGTCTCGGGGTCAGAATATACACTATCAGTATCTGAACCTACGGAAAGTGTATCAGAGCGGCTTACAGAAATAGTGTCAGAACTCGCAGTTAAGGTGTCAGAACTATTTCTAGATAATCTATCATTTTGGTCTACCTGCAAACTATTATCGGCATCTATTTCCGCCGTCACGGTCTCCTCGTCATTCAACAAACTAGTTGAAACTTCAAGTAAACCTTCGTGACCTGATGGTACTGCGCGTAAGTTTTCATGAGCGTATTTGAAGGTGCGATTAGAATTATTTAAGCTTTTGAGCTCGTATCGGTCATTATTAAGTACAGCCGTTATTAAATAAGGTCCTTTGAACTTTCTGTCCAGTTTTGTATGGTTGCGTTCGCTGCTTTTTATAAACACGTAGTCCCCTTTAGAAAACGGTTTGATGACAGCACGACCCCGATTAAAACGTTCGATTTCTGATGCAGCAGCCCTATTAATATTATTTAAGGCATCCTCTCTAATGACATCAAGGTCTAACCGAGTTTGAGAATTTGCTGGATCTGAGTTTATGCTAGAAATACCTAGTGATTGAGCCTGAATCCCAAACATAAGTTCTGTGGGGGTATATTTAGTAACAGCAGACCTGGTACTGTTCATTGCGAGCTGAACATTGCTCAATTCGTCACGCCAGGTTTTATTTGCATCGTTTTCTATAATTGTCAGTAAGCTCTTTAGGGTACGCATTACTCGCTCGACCTGGCCATTAGCCCTACTGGATCCTGTAGCAATAAAATGAAGTTCAATTTTATTCTTAGCGCAATAATTTTTAAATTCAGAGCTAATGTAACAACTACCTTGATCTGATATGAGGCGTTTAGGAGCTCCAAAAAGGGAAACAGCCTTGTCAAGCGCCTTTACAGCACTGTTTGCATCCAGGGATGTAGTATGCTCGAATAACACATACTTTGTGAACGCGTCTATCATTACCGAACAGTATTCCTTCCGGTCACTTTTCCCGCTCAACTTCCCAGAGAAGTCCATATGTACAGTATGCCATGGCACCGGAGCTTTTGGTATCGGGTGGAGTTGAACAGGTTGAGCACCGGAAATACCTTTTGATGATTTGCAAACTATACACGAGTCAATAAATTTGCGCACACACTTTGACATTTGAGGGAACCAATACTGCTCATGTAATTTGTCTAGAGTCTTATCTTTTCCTAAATGCTGTATCTCATTGTGAATATGATTGATCAACGTCCAAATCAGGGAACGTGGAACTACTGGCAACCATGAAACTATTTTATTTCGAACTACTTTCCTATACAGTATTCCGTCCCGAACATCATAAGTATTTGCTACAGTTTCGGGCAGCTGGTCGTTGTGGAATTTGGTGATCAAGTCCTGAACTTCACTATCGCGTTTTTGCTCAACAGATAACCTGCCCTGATGGAGTTCAACAAACTGAACCTTTTTAGTATCCGCCTTAGAACACTTTGGAATATCTATTTCTGGTGTCAAATTCCGTGAGAAGAAGTCCGCGTGCTCCATTCCACGGCCCTCTCGGTAAATTATGTCAAAGTCGTACGCCTGTAAATAAGCCCACCAGCAGCGGTGCACACGCGGCGTAAGATCTACCTTAGACTTTGACGCTTTAAGGGAATTGCAGTCAGTATATACTTGAAACCGGCGACCGTACAGGTAATGGCGGAAGTGTTCTACTGCGCGTACAACTGCGAGGGTCTCTAGCTCATATGAATGATAACGCGATTCGACCTCAGACGTTCGCCTGCTAAAATACTCTACGACATGAGGCAAATTATCTTTCTTTTGTATGAGGATCGCACCATATCCATCAGAGCTCGCGTCAGTGTGGAGCTCCACCGGCATGTCAGGGTTGAAAATTGTCAAAAACTGGCTCTGATGTCAAAATGCTAACAATAGAATTACGAATACTTTCATTCTGGGCTGTCCACTGAATGGGTCCTTTTAATTTTGTCAAGGGGTATAGTGGCCCAACCAAATGACAAAAGTTGGGAATGAATTTCCGGAAGTAAGAGGCGAGACCCAGAAACTGTCTCACTTGTGTAGCTGTTTTGGGTTGGGGGGCGTCAATCAGAGCTTGGATTTTTCGGGCGTTTGGTCTCACTTCACCTGACTGAATGGAATATCCTAGATAATTAACACTTTGTTTCATAAACTGACATTTTTTTAAGTTAAAGGAAAACCCAGCTTGTGAGAGTGCTCCTAAAACGTCATCAAGGTGCTGTAAGCCCTCAGCAACCGAACTCGAGTGGCACAGATATCGTCCCATGTATATTAGCGGTCTATCTTTCAAATGATGCAAAGCTTTAGTAATACACCTTTGAAACACCGATGGCGCATTACGCAAACCAAAAGGCATGGCAAGGTATTCATATTGGCCTTCAGGTGTCACAAAGGCCGTCTTTTCAATAGATTCAGGGTGAATTGGGATTTGGTGGAACCCAGAAGCCATGTCCAGTGATGAAAAATACTTGGAACCTGAGAGCTGGTCGATTTGCTCATCGATACGAGGCAACGGGTAGTGTTCAGGACGTGTGTTGGCGTTGAGTCCGCGATAGTCTACACATAACCTGTCTGAATCGTCTTTTTTTTTTCACTAGGAGTATCGGACTGGCAAATGGCGATGAACTTTCTCTGATTACCCCAGATTCTAAAAGCTGCTCCACTTTTTCCCTAACTATTTGTTTTTCAATCGGCGCAAGTCTATAAGGACAACGTTTTATAATCTTACTCTCATCTATCAAATCTATTTTCAACTCTCCGTTTTGACACGACTGGTTGGTACCCCGTCAGTAAAATGTTCA